>CABHPQ010191124.1:1834-31373 GCA_902168405.1 Peromyscus aztecus
GTGTGTGTGTGTGTGTGTGTGTGTGTGTGTGTGTGTGTGTGTGTCTTCCCGTCAGAAGAACAAAGCAGATTTGACAGTTAGACCACTGGAGTGAAGGGTGGGAATTTGTCAGAGGTAGCTTGTGTTCAAGTTGTGCCTGTTTAAAGCAGCATGTGTGAGCAGCCCTCCACCATTTGCCTGCAATGAGCTTGGCAAGTGAAACTACTCTGTGGTCTTTCCAGAACACGTTGGTTGGAGGTTAATTACTGTTTGTAGGCTGTTACGAAGATTGCTAATTAGGATGCAGCAAGATTAAAATGAAGACGTAACTTTCTCTGTGAAACTTAATGAATAAGAAAGAAATGTTCCAATTTGAAAACTGAAAGCGCGGATGATTGAGAGAGGCCACCCAGTCCCTGAGGTCTGAAGTCACAGGAACAAGCTGTCCTCATTAGGGACAACCACGTCCTTCTTTGTCCTGGGCAGATGCTACAGAGTCTTTAGAAAGCTCTGCTCTTCCTCACTGTACTCACTAGAGTTTGTGTAGCCTCTCATTCATCCTGTCTCGAAGTTGAGAGGTCCTGGTAATCTTATAGGGATTTTCCCCTTTAAATATCTCATTTTTGGCTAAAGTCAGTTTTAATGATTTTCCTCTGATTTATGCTATGAAATTAAAATTCTTTTTTTAAAAA
Source organism: Peromyscus aztecus (assembly GCA_902168405.1). Lineage (NCBI taxonomy): Eukaryota > Metazoa > Chordata > Mammalia > Rodentia > Cricetidae > Peromyscus > Peromyscus aztecus. Next base: position 2,506 of record CABHPQ010191124.1, read on the forward strand.
AAATGTGTTATTAGTGTGTGTGTGTGTGTGTGTGTGTGTGTGTGTGTGTGTGTGTGCATTCACACACATATGTTTGTATGCATACAAATTTGTGGAGTCCATTCTCTTTCCATTGTGATATGGATTCTAAGTACTGAACTCAGGTCACGAGGCTTGTGCCACAAGTACCTTTACCCACGAAGCCATCTCACCAGCCTCGATCTAAAATTCTTGAAAGGAATCTAGCATCACAGTTTATAAGTATCCCATTTTAGGCCTCCCTTGAGGTTAATCTCATTCTAATTGTGTGTGTGGGTGGGGGGGGGGCCTCCATCCAGTTTGTCTGCTGGTGCCTCTGCAGCATCAGTACAGTACCTTTTGTTAATGTTTATACTCTGATTAAGACTCTGCAGCAGGTGTGAGAGAAGTAGAGACCTTCAAATAACCACCTCTCCCCCATCCCATAAGTTGGGAGAAAGGATGGATCTCCAAAGCTCACAGATGGTGTTGAAGTGGGATGGGGACTTCTGGGGTAGTAACTCAGCCCCCTGCAAACCAGTATGAACTTCCTTGCAGAGCCTTCTGTTTCACTGATAGGAGCTTGACCAGGGAATATATTTGCTCTGGGTCACACAGCTGGAAATTTGAACCTGTATTTGTGTCCACAGAGGCGGCCCCTAAAGTCCTCTCCACACTAGCTCCTGGGAGTCATGCCTGGCATTGAGCCCTGAGTTGAATCTCCCAGAATTGGTGGCTGGGAGCATTAGAAATTTCTCAGATTGATCCTTTTCTCCCTGGGGTGTCTCAGCCACAATGAAGTCCACCCTCTTCCTCGCTCCTCCTCAACTTTGACCTGCAGATGCCTCCTTTGACCCTTCTTTCCTCCAATAGCATGTTCCATTCCCTCCCAGAACGTGTCTGCAGACTTGGATGACTTGAGTCAGGAGCATCCCACAAGTTCCAAGAACATCTTCCCTAACTTAGACTGTCTAAGCACAAATCCTTCTGAAGTTGTACAGTCCATTCAGCTGGGTCTTTAATATTTTGGGGTACAACATGAAACATCAGTCAGTATATTCAAATTCTTGCTGTTCTTCCTTCAACACAGGCTGGTGTTTTAAATAACATTTTAAGTTGTTTTGTGTACATTTCTATGCGCATGGCGCACAAGCCACAGGGCTTGAATCAGTTTTCTCCTTCCCCCATGTGGGCTCTGGGTCATCAGGTTGGGCAAGTTCCTCCTGAACATGTCCCATGTCTTAGGTTAAAGCCTCCACTCTCCATTAGGAAGAGCAAGACAGAATAGGACTCCTTACAGTCTTGTAAGAGGGGACTAGGAAAGTGGCCATTAAGTCCTATTGCTGTTTATCTGGGCCTCAGAGTGAGGAAAGTGCCCAATAAATGCTTGTACTATAGTTTTCCCCCGACCACATAGTTGTGTTTTCCCCATTTATCCTCTACTGTTTGGGACAGTTAGGAAGCTCACTTTCCTTCATCACTCACTTTCCAACTCTCTCTGTCAAAGCCACGAGCACATATGTGAGCAAAAAGTACAATAAATTGCCCATTCGTTCATCCATTTGGGTAAAGTATTGATGCCTTTCCATCAATACTTATGAATTTGTTGACTTTATATGAAAGCTGTCCTATGTCAGAAAATTTGTTCAGCTTTCGTTAAAAGGAAAGAACCATACAGACCCTCGGGAGTCACTCTGAGAGCAATATTGGACTAGATTCTTAAAAATCAAGTCTTTTACAACATTCTTTGGGGGTTTTTATAGCCCCAGTAACTCTTGGTTGGAATCAGAGTGTGACCACTGGATGGTATACAAGGTAGCAAGTCGAACTGAAGTATATGTACATAGCCCTGGACAGACAGTGATGCCATGGGCATAGAGAAGGGGAGAGAAGATCAGATAACCAGGGAACCATTAGCTGGCTGCTTAGGAAAGCTGCTGTTATGCCAGGAATTCCTCATAGGTGGAGTAAAGTTAGACTTGCTAATTTTCTTCCTGCTTACATGATATATCTCTTCTAGGCTTCCTACATGTGTGTCTCTAAATCTTGTGTGTAGAGTGTCTATGGAGATCCAAAGAGAGTATTTGATCCCTTGGATCAAACTGGAGTTAATGATTGGTTGTGAGCCACCTTGTGGGTGCTGGTGATTGGACCCCAGTCCTCTGGAAGAATAGTCAGTGCTCTTAACTGCTGAGCCATCCCTCCAACCCCACTCCTCTGGACCTTCATCAGCAGCCCACAACTTCTCTGTTCACCTAATCCACACACCACAGAGGATTTTAAAAGCAAATTCTTGAGCTTTGGTTCTAAAGTTTTAGAAGGTTTCTGAAGTAATTCTTTTACAAAAACTTTTGATAAATCACTGAATTGTACGTGTGTGTGTGTGTGTGTGTGTGTGTGTATGTATGTATGTACTTAACATTTTAGAAAAGTTTACTTTTGTAACTAACATGTAAAACCTAAAAGTATACAGAGTTATGGAGTCGTGAGAGGCTCCCATTCGAGGATATACTATGTAATGTCAGAATGTAGCTAATTGTATCTGTGGACTTAATTTTCAACACCTCTTTATGGTAGGTGGAAAATGCTATTCTTTGAAGAATATAAATGTATATGCATAACATACTGAGTGAATGAAAACTAAATGCAATGAGGAAACTGAGTCAGTATCTTGGCCCTATGAAAAACAGATAATCATATCAATAATCATGCAATATCAATGTTATATTAACTTGACTTTTTGGTGTTTACAAATTTAGATACTGATTTATTCTTTTGCCTTCAGATATCTGATTCTATTTATTTCATTTCCAAGTGTGACATTTTTTTATTACCTGTAGGGCACATTTAACAGATGGGAAAATACAAAAGTATATAACTGCAGTATGTCTAAGTTATGAATTTTCTGTGCTAGCTAGAATTTCCTGGTCTGCTAAATGGATTTACGTGCAAGCTCTTTGATGATGCAACTCATCTGTTTGTTTTGTCCCTAATAGTGGGGTTGCCCAGACACTTAAGAAAGGAGAAGTTTTCCTGTATGAAATCGGAGGCAATATTGGTAAGCACATTTTCACTCTATCTGTTGACTTGATGTTGCCAATGTTTATTATTTATATCTTTGGGACAAAAGTGTTTCTAGATTTGAAAGTAAGCATACCATGTCTTAGACACTTGCTGGATAGTGTAGGTTTGTTCAGTGCTCTGTTCAGGCTCTTTCTTCCTGTGGCCTCTTTTTGAGCTCCCGCTGTTGAAATCATCATTCACACTCAGCCTTTGCACATTTGACTTTTCATTTCACGATCAGATCTTGGAAATTACTGTGGTTTCGTAGCTGCATTCAAAACTAGTTATGTTTAATACAGGTGAGGATAATTGTAATGAAGCGGTTAAAGTCCATCCCACAAAGTATTTTCGCTTCTTCATTTAATTTGATACCAGCGTTAGAGAATGAAGACTACCCAATGGGCGTTTTTAATGCCTTGGCCAATTCTTTCAGTGTTGTCATGAGGAATAAGGAAGGAGGACAAAGACTTTGAAAACTAAGATTTTTAACCATTGGGATCAATTTTACGATTGCATCAGCCCTCACCAACTGTGTTAACTGATACCACATCTCCTTCACAGGGGAACGCTGCCTTGATGAGGACACCTACATGAAGGACTTATACCAACTGAACCCAAACGCTGAGTGGGTCATAAAATCCAAGCCACGGTAGAAGACCAACCGGAGGACTAGTATCATCATTCTTGCTGGGTCAAGAGTGTTAATAAAAGTCGCAGGTTTCTTAATTATTCAGCTGTACCCAGTTATTACTAAGTGACAACACCCCCAATCCTTAAAATTATAGATTTTTGTGCCTGCCACAATTGTTAATTATTATTATTAAAAAATATTTTTGGAGTAAGAGGAAAGGGGTTTAATTAGCTTGTGGGCTGTTTATACACACTTTAAAATGTGTTCAGATGTGACAGCTGTTTTTGTTTTTGTTTTTTTCTATGAAATAAATTCTCTACCTTTTTTTTTTTTTTTTGGTACTGGGTATTGAACTAGAACTTTGCTCATGATGGGCAAGTGCTTTATGACACCTAGTGATATCCCCAGCAGATTAAATAATCTTTACTAATAGATTTACCAGTGAAGTTTTGGTTTATTTACATTTTAAGAATGTTATCTCCCCTTTCTTACCTCTTCTTATCTACCTTCCCTCAATAAAATTTGCTTTTTTAACCACAAAGAGATAGTTAATAGCAGGTATGGAATGCTATGAAGGCAAACTTAACTCAACAGAATTCTTGTTACCACAATATGTTAGCATTCATGGTTTTGGATCCTCTGTCTAAACAGTCCTTCCTGCAGCATCCCAGGCAGTTATTTTTTCAGCTTATCTGACATATGTGCATGAATCTGTATCTATCATCAAAACCCAAACTGTCAGGAATGTCCAATCATCACCAAAGCATGAAATGCTTAAATACTCAGGAGCTATGATGTGGATCCACACAGAATAACTGGATCACCTCTGACCACAATGTGAAAAGCCAGATCACTTTGTGTGTACCACACTCTTCCAGATGGAATCTGAAAAGTGACATATAAGGTTGCCTGGCAACATTATCAATATCATAATAGTACAATCTGGAACAATTGGAGAATGCACTGTGAAATGGCACCTTCCACAATTCCCCCTCCCCCCCAGAATGAGTCTTCTGAGTGTGACGATCACCGATGTGAACAATTTTGCCTGTTTTCATATTTTAAATCATTTGAGTCAGTTTGTAAAGATGTTATGGAAAGTATTATTCCCAGGGCTTTTCATGCACAGAACACACTGTGACAAAACACGGACCTCTGCTGTAAATAAGAGACATGAAATAAGAGCAATGTTCGCTGTTTCATAAGGGTAGGGTGTCATCGATAAAAGGTGGCATGTGTAGATGAGGCACCAATGTGCTGATGACACTGTTCATAGTTCTTTAGGGGAAGCTCCGCATTCTCAGAAGCTCTTGATGTCACTCTAATTAGAAAGGAAAGTGCCGTTAATGAGAACAGAGAAATGTTCAGCATATAATTACAAGAGCAGCCTGTGGATAGATGCTTCAGTAACACCATGGTGATTTGTGCCATTGCTTTTTTATTTAAAGAAATTTTATAATTAAATGCCTTTTTCTAAACGATCTTCTCTTGGAATTATTCCTTTTATTCCAGTGTGTTCATGGGTCTCCTTTTGTCTTTTTAAATTATTTTAATTAACAGTCTGTTTTCATTGTAATTAAGCCTCATCTGCTCTTGTATCAGTTCTACATTCCTGTGTTGTTTTTAAATTTGAAAGATGTATGAGACAAGCTTATTTCCTTCCTTAGGTTTCTTCTTATTATTATTTTTTCCTTTACATAAATGTCTACCCTTTAGGGCTTTCAAAAGACATTCTGTGCTGTTTCTTATTATAGGAATATATTCATTTCATGGGTAGCAAAATTTATTGATGGTTCAGTGCAAACAATGAACAGTTCTAAAGAAAAATTATGTGCTTAAAACATTTAGGGACCCATAACAACAACAAAAGGCCAAGAGTCAGGATATAGATTTAAAGAAATGTTTCTAGAACATATGTCGATTGACTCTTAGCACACTGACTGCCTACCCAGGGAGGCTGGCAGAAGAATTCCCAGGGTTTTTGTTTGTTGTTATTTTTGTTTTTGTTTTTTATTTCTCGAGACAGGGTTTCTCTGTGTAGCTCTGGCTGTTCTAGTATTCACTCTGTAGACCAGGCTGGCTTTGAACTCAGAGATGCCCCTGAGTGCTGGGATTAAAGGCATGCGCCACCACCACTCAGCTGAGTTCCCAGGTTTTGATGGAGGAAATGAAAAGGCCTTTTTATTCTGAGTCATTCCTAGAACTCATGGCCTAAATTCATTGGCACTGAACAGTGCATTTAAATAACACACACACACACACACACACACACACACACACACACATACACAATGTAATATATAGATACATCATATACACATATATTTGTGTATTATAATTTTACAGAAAAGAATTTCATATTGTAGAGCTTCAGATACATGTCCTGGCAATAATTCAAATGCTTTTACTGTGATTTTTTTTCTTCTCTCCAGTAAGTTTTCATTTTCAGTGGACATCTGTTTGGTTGAGAAAAGGACAGTGATGTGAGAACAAACACATTTGCTTCGAGCCTAAAACATTTTAACACTTATGGGAGTTGCTGGTGAAAAAATCTGAGAGCCAATGTTTACAGAAAAATGTTCACCCTGCTTTCCCCTCGGTGGGGCTTCCTGTTCTCATCTCCTTCTTCTTGCTTTCCTGCTTTGTCACGTCACCCGTTAGCATAATCCTTCTAGATATTTCTGGTCCTTGTTATTCCTTTCACTTATACTATCTTTACTGAGTATAGTTATGGAAGTTGATACAAATTCCTTGTTGACCTGGGAAAAGTTGATTGTTTTCTCACGTTTGTAGAACTGGTTTACACTTTGTGATTGTCCTTGATTTCCCACCTACTTGTCAGTAGGTGGCAGTATTAGGCAGAGATTCCTTTGAATCTAAAGACGTTTTAGACAATGAACAGGCGTTTCTAACATATGTTGCTGTGACTTGGTGGGTGCCAGCCACCTCCAGCTCTTAGATGATAACATTGTGGGGCTCTGTTTTAGTTACTCATTCTGAAATTGAAAATAATCATTTACCCCGGGTTTTTGTGTGTGTGTGTGTGTGTGTGTGTGTGTGTGTGTGTGTGTGTGTTTAATGAATTAGTCTGCTTTAGTCCTTCATCCATTGAACGGCTATGTGACAGGTATATCAGACCCAGAATTAAATTTTCAGTAATGTCTAGTTTAAACAGAAGTGCTGTGAGTCAAGGTGGAAAACCAGGAGGAGAGGGACAAGGAGCTGAGAAACAGGAGTGCTTCGGGGGCGTTTGTTCTAGTGTATACATGTTTCTGCATTTCAACACAGACCTATTTGTCAAGCAGGTTGTACCCTGGAGATTCCTTAGTGGACAAAATAACCAAAAGCATCCATCCTATTGGATTCAAATTTTAATGAGGGAGAGGAGTAATGAATTAAACAAAAATAGTAAGTGAATGGAACTCTAGAGTCTTAATGAAAGGCGGTGAGTACAGTTGACCAGAGCGAGTAGGACAAGGGCTGGAGCATATGAGAGCATGAAACGAGGGATCGCCTTGAATAGTTGACAACTAAATAAAGACTTGGAGAAAGAGAAGGCTTTTCCGTGTGGATATTTGGAATGGTGTGCTAGACAAAGGGAACATTTAGGACCAAGGTCCACTGTAGGAATGTGCCTTGTCAACACTGTAGCCGGAGTGGCGTTAGCGCCAGGGAAAGCAAAGGTCAGAGAGGGAAATGCCAAGACAGGGTCCAAGATCATGAGAGCCTTGGATTAGAGGGGTGGCAATTTATGGTTCATAGCCGAACAGTCAGTAAAAGGTCACCATTGGCAATAGCTAGAGCTGTGAAGTAATGGGACATCCTGGTCACCCCACACAGTGGAAGGCAGAGCCAACAGGCTTTCTGGCAGGAGGCAGGAATGCACAATCACAAGATTTTTGTCTTCGCTGTTAGTAGGGTGGAGTCTGGATAAACTGTGCCCTTGGCTAAGATCAAGGGAGGGAGTCTGGATTTTATAGGGAAAACAGGGAATGGAGTCCTAGAGCTTCCGGTATTTGAGACCATGAAGTGAAGGAAGCTGGGAAGTATTAGGAAGAAACCCCTCCTAAAGTTTAAGTGAGCATAGTGCATGAATAGTCATATGAAGGAAAGCCACCAAAGTCACGGTAGACCTTCCTTGTAGCTTGGATGAGCTAGGATTGATTGATCATGGGTTTTTCTATGCGGGATCTTTGTTGATCTTGATGCCTAGTTGAAAATATTAGGGGTGATTATAGCAGGGCAAAATTCTCTTAAGGCGAACTGTTGCTACGTTCAGACGACTGACTATAAGTGGGACTAACTGCCAAGAGAAGGGTTCTGGTCTAATTGAGGTTTTAAGTTTATTTATTTAAGTAATGTTTTGAGGAAAGCTGTCATGGGTGCAGGAGACATTATTAATGTGACTATTTTAATGTGACCTTGGACACACTTCTTACCTGAGCTTCATTTTCTGTTTGGTGTAAAGATAATAAGGGGAGTGTTCACTTTTTAGTAGCTTATTAGAATCTATCTCTGTCAAGAGCTCAGCAGCATACTAACTAGATAACAAGCAGTAATAAATGACAGTGTTTTCATTAGTGGTTATAATGATTAATATCAGAACTGTAGAGTAAGAATTCTCACAATATCATACTAGTAGTGTTCTACTCCATTTCTGCTCAACGTAGAGCAAAGGTGTAATAGACATAGTAATACCAGCTTACAATAAACAAGAGAATCAGGGAAGAGGGGTAGCAACTATGTTGAGAATGGTAAGGGCCTCCCCTTGGGTAATCCTCACAGCATCTCTTAGGAATATCCTTTTCTCCAAGCTGGAAATCACTTCCTACCTGGATACTAAAGGTCTTCCCCCCCCCCCTCCCCCCCCTTTTTCTTGCTCAAAGTAATCAGTCAAAAGCCAAACTATTCCACTGGAAGTCTGTCGTACCAACTCTTCCTTGGAAGAGTGGTGCCATTGTCAGCTGGAGAGACCATTTTTTTTCTCTACCTCACATGAGCTCACAGCCAAGCATTGAGGGTTTTGGTTTTTTTTTTTTTTTTTTCAATAAAGAATGCCAGAGGGCCAGAGTTTTCTCCCATCATGTGAGACCTGGAAGCAAGGGGCAGAGCAGACCTAGACCCACTCTTTGTACTTGATGTGCCTGGGAGGACACTGGCTTCTTGTGTCAGCTGTTCCCATTGGTTCAGATCCCACTTTACTGTCCTTGTTTTCTTGGGCCCAGGGTCTCTCAAATTCCACACTGAACATCATATTCCTTCCGCTTCTACTGACCTCTCACCCTGGAATATGGACTCCATGTCACTTCCTCTTTCCACTTGTGACCATGAGTGCTGTGTGGAGCAGCCTGCTTGTGGTCAGAAGGGTGTGACAGGAAACAGGAGAATCCTTTCCCCATTGTAACCATTTCTTTGACTCTTCAGAGGTTCCTTTGAAGGGACTCCGGGGCTATTTTCCCATATAGCTGCACATAGTACCAGTGAAAGCAACTGACTGCCAGGAATGGTACTTGAGGCTTTTGTACCTGAAGCCAAGACACTGGCTCTGTCTAGCAGCCTCTTCATCTTGAGCTTTGAAGTCTCTGTGTCTCAACTAAAGCAGCTCAGATATGCTTCAGAGAAAGAGGCTCCACTCCCGCTGTTTACCCTGCCTTTGATGTTTACCCCTCACCACATCTCAGCTGTTGAGTTCTGTGTCTTATTGTATCTCCCATAACCTTTACAAAATGACAGCTTTCATGTACTCTCTGCCTTAGGTCGCCTTCCCTTCCAGCCAGAAGCCGCCAAAAACAAGGCACATCTCTTAGAGGGAGGTTCATAAGGGGAATGACCCTGGCACAATTCTTGGAAGTTCATCAGTTAACATTTTCTTTCTTTCATACAAGGACAAAAAGGAGGCCATTGAACCATGGCTTCTGCCTTTACAAGTCTCAGTCAGTGGGGGGAATCATGGGTATTTTACCTGTGTCTGCTTGCATCACCTAGTTTAGCAAGAAGTCCAAGAAGATGAGCCAGCTACAGACAATACATTTCCTTAAGTACAAGAGTCTTCAAACGTGTCCTAGGTCATGCTTCACTAATTCACATGCCTACATAATGTTGAGAGGGAAGAAACTGTCATGCTTTATGTCACTTGCCTATTTACTTTTGGTCCCTAGAATTGAACTCGGGGCCTTGTACATGTTAGACAAATGCTATACTGCTAAGTGACATTCCTAGCATGCTTTTATGATTTCGTTTATTTATTTGAGACAAGGTTTTTACTATGTAGCCCAAGCTGTTTTTGAACTCAGGGTTCTCCTGCCTCAACCTCCTGAATGCAACATGTTGGATTTTCAAGCATGAAGAACTAAGGAATTCTTAGGTATACTAGATAATGCCTTAAGGCACTGAGTTCATTAGATAGTATTACAAACTATGTTACTAGTTAAGAAAGAAGTATGGCCATCATGTTTTCCTTTCTCCCATTCTTTCCTTCCCCCATACATTTTGATGTTTACTATATATTATACTGTGGTTATATGGTGGTAATGTAAAAAGCAATTGTGTGATACATTTCCACAGGGAAATTACATTTACACTTGTGGATTGGAGCTATAGGGAATGCATTCTTTACAAATCAACTCAGATTGGATGAAGACAGGTAAGTGTACAACTAGGATAAAATAGAGTGAGAACATAAAGAGAGGATGATAGTAGCTGGGAAAATGATAACAGAAACATGAATACATAAGCTGCTGAACCATTAGAATAGTAAAGACTAGATCAGGTCCAAAAGAACAAGGTTCAGAATTAGACCTGGGCAACAGAGAGTGGGTGAAGCTGATATTGTGTGGTTGGAATCAAGAGTCTGAATGCTTCCACAGACTGCAGGGGAGTAACGGGTGGGTATGACATTGCCAAATAATGAATTACAAAATGTAAACAGCCCTGAGAAAAAAGGATGCTGCTTTGCAAACAATCTCAAGTTGGAGTGAAATACTGATTTGAGATAAAAGGATTTGAAAGAGAGGAGAGGGAGAGGGGAAAGAGAAAATAGAATGTAGGGAGAGAAAAGGAGGGCGAGAAGCTTGAGGTGAGGTGTATGCAAAGGCTGAAAAGTTAGAAGGAGGCGTCTTTTAGGAAGTGCTTTTTGAAAGATGTGTATTTAGATAATACTTGTTGGACTATGGTAGTAAAAGTGATAGGGGCTAAGAGAAGGGTAAGCACTGCCTTGAAACCGTGTCAGTATGAGATGAGTAAAACTCAAGATGTTGAGGATAATAGTTTTAACACAGTAAATGACCACCTGTGGCAGATAATTAAGACAACAAGACAAGAATTGAGCTGGAAGGATCAGAGCTGGATTTCAGGGTGAACCTTCTAGAAGTAGGTCAAGAGTGCTTGGGACTGGTAGGAACACATGTCTTTCAATAGAGCAAGATACAAGCAGGAACTGGAAGATATGAACTTAGGTGGGGTTGTTGGAGGGAGGGGCAGTGGGAATGAAGTTTATCACGGCTTTTTTTTTTTTTTTGTTCTTTCTTTGATATTATTTTGCATAGGGGAAAATCATCTGAAAATAGTTTTTTTTTTTCATAGACTTTCAAACTTTTGAATGATCTTTACCTCCGCATTTAGTTAATTCAAGATTTTTGATGAAGTCCTCTTCTCTAAAATAGTGTTTAAAACAAAGCGATTTCTTTTGAGATGATGTCTCTTGTACCTCTCACTGTATAGCTGAGGATGATCGACCCCCACAAGTGCTGTGAGTATAGGTGTGTAACACCGTGCTGGGTTCATGTGGTGAAACAGGGCTTTGATTGTGCTAGACAAGCACTCTCCCAACTAAACTATATCCACACACCCAAATAATTAACTTTTGAAGAAAACTGACTGTGCCAAATACAAGAATAATCTCCAAGATTTTGCCAAGCCTTAAGTGATACCACTCATTTACATTTTACTTCTATGCTATTTTAAGTGACTTTCCAAGTTTAAATTAAATGGTTTAAAAATATACTTATTTGGAAGATGGTCTTTAGTAAGGGCTGATCACAGAGATGCACTAAAGGTTATTCCATGTTAGTAACTCTCTATACCAGGGGCAAAGAACACAGTGGAGAAGGGGCCAGAGGGATGAGGAGGTAAAGGAGGGAGACCAATCAAAATGAAATAAGTATAAAAACCCATAAGGAAACAGTACTTTGGAAGCAAATTCAAAAATTACTAAAAGTTAAATTCAAAAAAAAAATCCTTTATTGGAGATGCTGTGCCTACTGTCACTACTCCTAGTGTCCCTATATTATACTAAGGATTATTACTTATCCCACTTCAATTTACTTAGTAAAGCCTGGGGAACATACACTAGATAAATTCTGATTATGTCACTCAAAACAAGGATGAGAACAAATGTTATACAAAGCATTGGTTCCCGGTGCTGGAGAGATGGCTCAGAGGTTAAGAGCATTGACAGTTCTTCCAGAGGTCCTAGTTCAATTCCCACCAACCACATGGGGCTCACAACCATCTATAATGGGATCTGATGCCCTCTTCTGGCATGCGGGTGTACGTGCAGATGGAGTACTACATACATAAAAATAAATAAATCTTAAAAAAAACTATAAAAAAAAAACCAAAAAAGCATTGGTTCCCATGTTTAATCTAGATGCTCTAGAATTCTATTCTTCAATTTTTTCCAGTTAACCTCCTCCCACAATATGTCACTGTATTAGTAAGGGTCCTCTAGATTAACAGTACTTACAGAATGAATCTCTCTCTATATATAAGAAAGGGGATTTATCAGAATGACTTTTAGGCTTATGGTCCAGCTAATCCAACAATGGCTGCCTCTTAATGGAAGGCCGAAGAATTCTAGTATTGTTTGGTTCACAGGCTGGATGTCTCAGCCTGGTCTTTAGGATACATCTGAATCCTGAAGAAGTAGGCTCTAATGCCAGTAAAGGAAGAGTAAGTAGGCCAAATGAGCAACTTCTTTCTTCTGTGGCCTTTATGTAGGCTTCAAGCAGAAAAGGGGGCCCAGATTAGAGATGGGTCTTCATACCTCAAGAAATCTGGACTAAAGGTGTGTCTTCCCACCTCAAAGATCTGGACTAGTAGTGGATCTTCCCATTTCAAATGATTAAGCAACAATTCTTCACAGGTATGCCCAACCATTTTGGGTTTTAGTTCATTCTGGATGTAGTCAAGTTGACAATAAAGAACGGCCATCACAATCACCTTACATACTTTTCAAAGACAACCCGACTTTTCATTCTTAGTTTTACAATATTCAAATGATATCCTAAGACTTTAATACATTTCAAGGAGAATAAATACTCCACAGTGCTTTGATAACACGTTTTTTGATGTAAAAACCTAATTGACAAGAATGGTTACATAATTCTTTTACTTGCAGTTTCATTGTACTTCCTCCCTAGAATTCCATCCAAAAGTAATGTATCCCATGATATGAAACAAATACACTTCTCTATCCAAAATAAGTGTTTACATCAGGGAAACAAAAATATGTCAAATTTTGATAGTTATTCAGAATTTAAATTCTATTGAAAAAACAGGTTCTTATTGAAGATTTTGAGTTTATTTTCCCTCTTATTGCCACTGGGCAGACATCATTTAGTTTTAATAAATACAACATCATTCTCATATGTATGTGTATATGTCTATATTTGTGTAGACACAAAGAAGCCTTTTTCACAGCAATATAAATTGAAATAGTTTAGTTACAGTAATAGTAAACAACTTTTTTCAATCCTTTGAACATTCACTATGTGACAGAAGTCATGGTTATCTGATTACAGTTATTTGTAATGATCTACTAGCTTTTGAAATCATATAGTTTGAAACAACCTGACTTTTATAATAATTTGCTATCTGTTATGATCATGCATTTTTTTTCAGTTTCTAAGAAGTATAACAGACAGTGATAACTGAGATAGAGAAAAGTATTTGAAGGTGTTGCTGCATATATTGTTAAAGTATTAATTTATACTTCTATTAATAGTGGTTGAGTGATATTCAGTGTTTCTCCTTTATTCTCTTTTATATTAATTTCATTGGTAAAGAAATGAAATTTTGCTGTTTTAAGGTACATTTTATGGATACTTAGGCTAATCATGTCTCATATGGTTATTATAACATGTTCATAAAATGTTATCTTTTCATATTATTTATATGTTAGTAACAGAGAAGCGTAAAAATGCATTTAGGAAGTTTACATTTATTATGTCTGTACATTTAGTAAGTATAGATGTGACAGAAAGTATCAACATAGCAGAGCATGTTACTCAATGAATTTTCTGGTATCAGAATTACTTGTGGAGAGCATTTCCTCTGGCTTGACTTTAAATAGTTTGTTTTCTTTTTCTCTAAAATTTGATTTTTAACTTTGGTATGCTGGAGGCATTTTGAAATGAAAAGTACTTATTTAATGAGGATGTTAAAGAATGAATGTGTCCTTTCCAAATTTATTTGTTAAAGACAAAAATACCCAGAATTATGGTATTTGGAACTGGGACCTTTGAATGGTAAGTATAGTTAGATATGCTCATGGGAACAGGTCCATTGTCGGATTAGCAGGCTTGTCACATGATAAACGAGCAGTCTCTCCATGTGAATGGTCCAAGTAAAAGCTATTTAAAAACTAGGAAAAAGTGGTTATTGTTAGCCAGGAAGAGAGTCTGATCCAGGACTGACTTATAATACCTTTTGATCATGGACTTCCTGTTTCCCAGAACTGAGAAATTCCTTTATATTAGTTAAGCCACTCAGTCCATAGTATTCTATGATGGTGTTCCTCATTGGAAGTCAGAAGGCTCCCTTAGAAAGTGTGATGTCTGATCGTGAAAGTTGATCACCTTCTGTCACTTTTCTAAAAAGATTTTTTAAAGTTTCTGTGCGTGTATCTGTGTGTGTGCCTGCATGAGTTTATGTGCACCATGTGCATGCAGGAGACTGGGGAGACCAGAAGAGGGCGTGAAATCTGCTGGAACTGGTTGTGAGCCACCCGGTGAGAACTGACCCCGAGTTCTCTGCAAGAGCGGTAAGGGCTTTATAAAGACTGACAGATACTGAGCCATCATCTCTCCAGCTCCATGATATTTTACTTAGCAGTAGTGATTGTTAACATGGGATTCCCTTTGAACCTGAGACTTCTTTACATTGTCCCTCCCCAAGAAAGTCAGATGGTATTTAAACTCAGCTATTGTCCGTAAAAAATATACAACTCAGCGTGTGGACATGAAAGCGAGACTGACATTTTTGTCACTGAGGCTCGTGGGTGTAGACCTTCTAGAGTTGTCCTCGTATTTCACTGCGGAGCTGGAATCCCATCATCTTGAGTGTGTAAGCACACAGACGTTTAGGCAGAGGAAAAGTGGTATGTGCTTTTGAGATTTTAAAATGACTTCTAAAATGTCAACAACAAAATTAAGTGTAAATACAGTTTTGGGGTTTTGTTTTTGTTTTTTTAATTTTTTTTATTTTTTGGATTTTTGAGACAGGGTTTCTCCGTGTAGCTTTGTGCCTTCCCTGGAACTCACTCTGTAGCCCAGGCTGGCCTCAAACTCATAGAGATCCGCCTGCCTCTGCCCCCTGAGTGCTGAGATTAAAGGCGTGTACCACCACTGCCTGGCATAAGTACAGTTTTTATGGAACCATAAAATCATATGGTTAGGGATCTACCTATAGAATTAATAAAGGAAAACAATTTCTATGTGGAAAAATATAATAAATTTGATTTCAAAAGTATATATTTAATGGATTAATAGAAAAAAATGAAGTATAGGCCTAGCTTTGGAGGTACAACTCGTCTATCAACTTTCACTGGTGAGTTTCCCAAGCCCACCTCACCATCTCCATACTCCCAGGCTTAGTTCTAGAGGTACAGCTTATCCACAGTACTGCCGGGTGAGTCTCCCAAGCCCACTGGTGCCATCCCCACACTTCCATGCCTTGACTTGGTCATGGAGTTCCTACACTGTCCAAGCCTACAGCACTCTAAAATCTCACATCAGACACTGTGCCCGCTCAAACCACAATGAATTAGGACTAGAAATCAATAGCAAAACAGTAGGAAATATATAAATGAATGGAAATTGAGCATCGTGTTCCTAAATAGGCAACAAATCCTGAATTGAATGGAAACAAAATATAATGCAAACTGTATTATATACAGGTATATCAAAAGCTGTATTAGGAAAACTTACAGAAATGAATGTATATGTATAAAAGATAAAGATTATAATTAACTTAGGATGTGTTTTACAGACTTAGAAAACCAAATCCAAAATGAATAAAATATAACTAGGATAAAATAAAAGAAATTTTGAGAACTTTTAGCTAGACTAACCAAATAGGAAAAAAAGAGAGAAAGCCCCAAATATCAAAGATGGAAAAGGGAAATGCTATAATTGATACTACAGAAACAGAATGGATCATAAACGAGTATGAATAACCCTATAATAACAAATTGACAATCCTTCAACAAATGGACAAATTCCTAGCCATATACAACCTACCAAGAGTGAATAAGTAAGGCATACAAAATATAAACCGATAAATAACAAGATTGAAATAGTCACTATTTCACATTAAAGAAAACTCCATTACTAAGAGCTGTACAGCAGATTTTTATAAGTTTCTAAAAGTCATCCTAATTATTCTCAAACTATTCCAAAAACTGAAAACTGAAGGACCACTATTAAACTCATTTTAAGAGCCAGCATTATGCCAAAACCAAAGCAAACTCATAAAAATAAAGACCAACATTCCTGATAATTGATGTAAAGTTCTCACCAGAATACAAGCAAACCAAATTCAAGATTACATTGAAAAAAAATCAACAGGTGTGATTTCCCCCAGAGACTTAAGGATGATTAAACATTTACAAATCAATAAATGTAATAGGTAACATCAACAAAAGTCAAAAGCCACATGATCACCCAAGTAGGCACAAAAAAGCATTTGATAACACTCATTATCCCATTTGAGAAAAACTGAATAATTTATATATAGATGGAACACAACTCCAAATAGTAAAGGCTGTATATGACTAGCCCAGAGCCCAGAGCCAATGGCACACTGGTAGTTTCTCAGCATCCAGAACATGACAAGCATATCCACTTTTACCACTTTTGTTAAATGTTGTTTTAGAAGTTTTAACAAGTGATGAGACAAATAAAATACATCCAAATTGGAAAAGATGTTAAGTTATGTGTTTGCAGATGGCATGATTTTATACATAAAAATTCAATTCCATCAAAGGATTGTTAAAACCAAGAAAATTAGTAGTTTTACTACACATGGTCAGCATATGAAAAAAGTAGTTGCAGTTTTTCACATCAATAGCAAGCCTTCCCAAAAAGAAATCAAGAAATAATTCTATTTGCAATGACTTCTAAAAACTACAAGTCAATTTAGTGGAGGAAAAGAAAATCACAAAATACCAGTGAAAAACCTTGTAAAGGACACAGGAGAAGTGGAGAGCAGGAAGAAGGAAGGGAGAGAGGAGGAGAGAAGAGTAGAGAAGATGGTGATGGTGATGGCGATGATGATGAGAGCCTATGTTCATAGATTAGAGGGAACAGTAATGTTAAAATGACCATACTATCCAACATGGTTTGTTGATTCAATGCAATGTCCATTGAATACAAATAACATGCTTTACAGAAATAGCATCTTGAAATAAATATGCAATCACAAAAGACTCACGTAATTAAGAGACACTGGGGAAAAAAAAGCTGGAGGCATCAAAAATACTTCCTAATTCAAGACAGACTCCAAATCTATAGCAACCAAAAACATCAAACTGGAAGAAAAACTTACAGAGAGCAGAAGGACAGAGGAAGGCATCCAAGAATTAGCCCATGTTCATACAACCAATTGATTTTTGACCAACGTGCTGAGAAAATACATGGCAGAAATGACAGTATCCTCAAATGGTGCTGGGAAACTGGATTTATATATGCAAAAGAGCAAAACAGATCAGTTAAATTAAAATGGATCAGAGAACTATATGTAAGACCATAAACTAAGGTGACACTGGAAAACAGGGAAGAAATACTTCCAGGCATTGATTTAAGCAAGATGTTTCATTGTTGTTGTTAATAGGATCCCCAAAAGACTGAATGCAAAATGGCATTATATGGAATATTAGTGAATAGATGGAAAATAAGTGAATATATGGCAAAGCAAATAATCATCAGGCCCGAGAGATAGCCTAAAGAATTGGAGAAAATGTTTTCATTATTAAAGATAAGCTAGAGATCTAAATAAAGCATACAAATGACCGATAAGTATAGGGTACTAGATGCTTAATATTGTCAACCTGACAGGATCTAGAATCACCTAGGAGATGAGCCTATGGACATGTCTGTGGAGATTATGTTGGCAATCAACATAGAGAGGATGGTCTACCTCCACTGTAAGGGGCACCCTTCCATAGGCTAGAGTCTTGGACTGAGCAGGGAGAAAGGGAGCTGAGCAAAAGCATTCATCCCTGTCTGCTTCTTGACTGTGGATGCGATATGGGCAGCCATCTCAAGCTCTGGTTCCAGTGATGGGCTACACCCTCAAACTGTGAGCCAAGATACATCCTTCATTTCCTTAAGTTGTTTCTCTCGGGCATTTTGTCATGGCAATAAGAAAAGTAACTATAAAGGGGGGAAAGTTTCAAAATCATTAATAAGAGCATCATCGTGGAAAGTCAAATAAAAACAATGAGACATCATCTTATCCTACCCAGTTGGGGTAGCTATTATCTATTCATAAAGAACAGGAAAGTGCTAAGAATGTAGAGGAAAGAGAACTCTCCATGCTCCTGTGGAAAAATGGTGAAAGGTTTCTAAAAGTAATAGAAACTTTATATAAATAATGGAACTGCTATATGAGCTATTAAACTCATAATTGGGATAAAAGAAAAAAATGCCCTGCATACCATGTTTACTATGGATATATATATATAGTAACCATTTTAGAGAATCGAACAAAATTTCCAGTGATGGATGAATATATAGATTCACAACAGAATATTACTCAACCTGAAAGAAGAATGAATTCTGTCTTTATGGTAACATGGGGAAAAAATGGAGGCCACTATGTTAAGCGTAATAAGCCAGGCACAGAAAGAAATGTCACATGTTCTCATTTCTGTAAACTAAGAAGTCAGCCTCATAGAATGAATGGAAATGTGGTCACTAGAGGATACCATACCCTGTTCATAGAATGAGAAGAAGTTGTAAAAGTCAAACTGAGGAGATAGGAGGAGTTGGCTATCATAGTACAGTGGGGTAAATATTATCAACAACAACCTATGACCTACTGTAAAGTAACTACCAAGTGTGAAAGCCCATGACACACAAATCATTAATGATGAGCTGGAAGTGATTTTATTCTGTTTGATCATTCCAGACTATATACATGTGTAAAATTATATCATACTGAACCCATAAATACATAAAAGAGTTAACGAAAGGAAATGGAACATTCCGTGGTACCTATATTTTATGCTGTTTTGATGAAGGACTAGTTTTGCAGTAGTGATTGGACAAAGGAATGTGGTCCAATTGTAATCAGAGAATGCTTAAGAAGACCCCATTTGACCAGATCTTTTCTGCAGCTCTTCATTAGTCTAGAGATGCCAACATTCCTTTCCTCTGCATGTAGGGAATGAATCTCATCAATAAGGGTCCTATGACATGATGTGTAGGCAAGTCAGGGAATTCTTTTATACTCTGCTGTAGTGGACAAGAGTGGAAGAAGTCAGCAACTTCCTGAATCTACTCTTGTTCCTACTGCCAACGTGCTACATCACATCCTAAACCCCATTAATATATGCTTTTCTAGAGAAAGAAACAAGTATCTAAAAGTATTCAGCATCCCCCAGTTATCAGAGAATATAAGTTAAAACATTCAGGCATTACTACATGGGAGAAGAATAAAAGAAAACTCTTGCCCCATCCATGTACAGCCAAAGGGGCTGAGAGAAACTTTGTGCCTAGCTCTGGAACATGTGTTACAACTAAATGAGCTTGAATAAAAACCCTACTTCCAGCAGCTGCTGCAGCCCAGACTTAAACCACTCTCAAAACAGTAGAGAGGAACATTGGGGTTCCTACTGTCACCCTACCTCCATTCTGTGTGTGACTCAGGGCTGCTTCAAAGCTGGGTGTGAGGGACAGAGCAGAGACCATAGCTCCCACCCTCAATTCTCTCACTGCAGTGTGTGGGCCTGTGCTGCTGGTAAGTTGAAAATGTGTTTTAGTTCCTTCATTGCTGCTGGAGAGGTCAGTGCTAGAGGCCCGAAGGAGTACTAGGGCTAGCTAGCATCAATAACATCTAAGGAAGTCTCCAGTATCTCATGGGACCACTACTCCCAATTGTCCCAATTGTACTAATAAGTACAGAGTGAGCACCCCTCACCCAATGTCTGTTCTACACTTGTCTAAACAGCTAAAGTGTTCTTTCTTTTGCATGGCCCACAAGCACAGAGATTTCTCTGACTCTGCCACAGTATCCAGTGTGCCTAAAATCATTGATTATAGCTAAGCAACTTATAGGAAGACTATATTACCTTGCCTAGCAAGAAATAAAGCTGACATTTCACACCTGTAGGAAGAAAATTGCCTACTAATGTCATCTTACGAAGGGGAGAACACTAACTGATTTAATAGATGTGCAAATTTGAACATAACACAAGAAAGTGCGAAAACACAGGTAATAGGGTGCCCCCAAAGAATACAATAACACTCTAGCAACAGATCCCAAAGAGATCAATGTGGACAAAATGCCTGGGAAAGCATGTAGAAAATTCAGTGTTGGTACTGTTGATGGGCCAGCAGCTAGAGGTGCTTGTAGACAAGACTGACTATCTGAGTTCAATCCTCAAATCCCAAAATGTGGTAGAAGAGAAAAAACTTGTGGAATATTCTTTTACACTGTGTGAATATATGTCACTGTGATTGGTTTAATAAAGAAGCTGACTGGCCAATAGCTGGACAGGATAAGGGTAGGTGGGAGAACCAGACCAAGAGAATGCTGGGAAGAAGAAGGAGGGCAGAGCCTGGGGTGATCATGAGAGCTGTAGAGAGAAGCAAGAAGAATGTGCCATGTTGAAAGGAAGTACAGCCATGTAGCAGAGGGTAGATAAGAAATATGGGTTAATTTAAAATGTAAGAGTTAGCTAGAAATTAGCCTGATATTCTATTGGCTATTGGCCAAGAATTTATAATTAATATTAAGTCCCTGAATGGTTATTTGGGAGTGACTGCCGAGACACAGAGAAACTCCACCTACAAATAGTGCCCAGACTTCTGGCACCTACATCCACATAAAACATGAGAAAGCTTTAAAAGGGGTCTAAACATACAAAAACAGAGCCAAATGTGACTTCCTACTCTTGTGTCTCTCATGCTGGCTGCAGTACAGAGAGCGTCTCCCAGCAGCTGCCAACAAACCATGAGCTAAGCCACATGGCAGGTTCCCACAGTCTCTCACATGGGTCCCAGAACAGAGAGGCTTCTCCCAGCCACTGCCTGCAGTCTTGAGCTGACAGAATGCTGCATGGTGGATTTGGGGTTTTGTTTATGCAGACAGAAAAGGTTAAAGATGCTCAATAAAGACAGATCCAGATGGAAAAACACTCTAAATGGGTTCCATTGTGTTTAAAAGTGTACAAAGGCTTGAAAGAGGAAAAGAAAAGGATATAGACAGTATATATATATATATATATATATATATATATATATATATAGTGTGTGTGTGTGTGTGTGTAGTTTTAAAATAATAAAGTCCTTTACAAGGGAGTAAAGTAATATAAAAGAGCATGTAAAGATGGAAAATACACAGAGAATCTGAATCCTGTATGTCATTGTGTTGTCTTTGAATTTTTTGGCTGCTAAGAGACACTGGGTTATGAAAGCTGCTAGATTAAACCACCTATCAATTTAAAAATATCTTGACTTAAAAATGGAAGTCAAAGGGTATGTTGCTTTTGGGGAGAGATTATGCTTTTATTACCACAGGAAATGAGAGGCTATGGATTCATTCCAGATTGATATGGATCAAATTTGTTTGTGAGAAAATCCCCTGAAATCCTGACTACAGACATAAAGAAATAAACCTAGAAAAACTATAAAACACATAATGTATATTTTACCTGCTCAAACATAAAACAAAAAATCATATTTGCTTGACTTGTGTACAATGCACAGTCTATACTTGTATTAATGTAGATATGTATGTTACCTTTAAAAGTTTATGTATTTTCAGAACAATGGGACTAGACTCCAATAAAAACAGATGGCCCAGGTGATCCAGCATCCAGAACAGCTTCAAGACTGCTGACTGAGATGATCCAACCTCACAGAATACTCCAGCCAAGACTTAACAATTATCCTGATTTTTTTCCAGTTTCCCCCAAAGATGTCAGCACCCCAAGACAAACAGAAAGCAGCCTAAAAAAACAACACCCACATTCCCAAAAGATGGGTTATGGATGTTGGTTATCATTTAAGGGGGGTTGGTTACAAGTTGTTATTGGTCATAGAATAAAAGCTAAACAAAAGAGTTAAATTCAAAGATCTCTTTCTAAAGGCAAAAAGAAAAATATGATATAGAAATGATGAGATAAAAGGGTAGATTATTAAATCTACTTTAATCCAAAAAACAACATTAAATCTGCAAATATTTTACATTGATATGGATTATGATTTATTAATACAAATTTAAAGTTATTTTTGCTATACTATATGTATGTTTCTACTCTTGTTTAGGATATTGTGCTTATGTGACTCATTTAAAAATGTAATGTATAATTAAAATACAGGTTAGTAGTTAGTCATCTATAATAATCAAATTGTAGTAATATTAGATATGTTTTCAAAGTTAAACAGATATATTTAGATAGATAGATAGATAGATAGATAGATAGATAGATAGATAGAGTTAGACAGATAGATAGATAGAGTTAGATAGATAGATAGATAGATAGATAGATAGTCTTCAAATACTTCAAAATCCTACAGAATATAATATGTTTAATAACCAAAAGCTTTTCATGACAGTGAGACATGTCTGCTCCTGAAAGCACCAATCTACTTCAGAAAAGATGATGGGCATTGAAGAAACTCCATGTGGAATGTGCTATTATGACAAGTTTAGCCACTGGTGGGGTGGGGACTGCTCTTGTCTTTGACTGCTGACAGTATGCTGTATAGACTGGACATGCAGGACACACAGGAAAAAGACTGTTGAACTTTGCCAAGACAAAGAAGGACAGTCCTTCAAAATTCCTGCTTTACAGAAAAGTCTGCCAGATATTCTAGTCTTGTAGGCTAAAGATTGATGCCCCAACATTGCAGAAGAACTTTGGGTGATTGTCCAGGCAGACAGATGTCTCTGTCATTTCTAGAATTTTGGAAGTTACTTGAAATGCACTTCCTGTTTTCAGGTAATATTATATCCTTGTGGGGTTTTTGATGGAGATGAAGTAGATAGTCATAATTAAAGTTTTCCTTAGAAAAAAGGTAAATTGGGTAAAACTTTAGACTCACAAAGATAAATAAATAATAGAATATTTTCTCTAATTTGGCCAAATGCCAAATGGACTGAATATTGTAACTGTAATTCATACTTGATAACTTTTTGTTGTGTATAATTTTACTGTGTTAAAGTTGAAATCTTCATTTTTAATTAGACAAAAGGGGGGAAATGTAGAATATTCCTTTACACTGTGTGAATATATATTGCTGTGATTGGTTTAATAAAGGAGCCAATGGGCCGATAGCTGGACAGGATAAGGTTAGGTGGGAGAACCAGACTAAGGACACTGGGAAGAAGAAGGGTGGAGTCAGAGGGGTCACCAGCAGAAGACTGAGACATGGCTCTTATCTCTCACCTTGAACAAAAATCAACTTAGAATAGACCACAGAGGTTTGTAAGGCTAGAAATCCTAAAACTGTAGAAGATAACACAGGGGTACTATTTATAATATTAGTACTGTCTAGGACTCTAAAAGCATAGAATTGGCAATGGGATGATATTAAGTGAAATGGCTCTGGAAAGCAACGGGGCTATCAGTGGAATAGATAGATGACTTACAGAACGTGGGGAAATTTTTATCAAGCATTTGTTTGACAAATAATCTCTACAATAAAAGTAGAAGAACTAAAAAAAAAACTAGCAAAAATAAGCAATCTAATTAAACCAGCAAATGATCTAAATAGACATTAAAAAAAAGAATATCAATTGTAGCAAGAATCTTAAAAGTTCTTATTAATAAAATCAAACCTGAGCCAGGTATTGGGGTAAATGCTGGAAGGTCAGAGAAATAGAACAAGCCACAACTATCTCACCTCGCCGGATCCTCAGCTGGTCTTACTTCCTCAGACTGGAAGCCTCTATGTCCTCATATCCAAATGACTCTCAGCTGAACTGCTGCTAGAAGCCTGAATGCTTAACCAGGCCAAATGCTTCTCCAGGCCAAATGCATCTCCAGGCCAAATGCCTCGAGTTTCTGGTCCTCACGCCTTATATACCTTTCTGCTTTCTACTACCACTCCCTGGGATTAAAGGCTTGCTTTCTGGGATTAAAGGTGTGGGTCACCATACTTGACTGTATCCTTGAACACATGGATTTCTGCCTCTGGAATGCTAGGATTAAAGGTGTGTGCTACCACTGCCTAACCTCTGATTAATAGTGTGGCTGTTCTGTCTCTGACCCCAGATAAGTTTATTTGTGCGCACAATATTTGGGGGAATACAATACCACAATCAATATCTACCAACAAGAAAAAATGTTCAATATCATTAATCATCATGGAAATACAAATCGAAAGTTCCATGAGTTATCGTCTGATATAAGAATCGCCTTCACCAACCTCCACCCCAATTACAAATGCTGGTGAGGATAGGTAGAAAAAAAGAAATCTTACACATTGTTAGTGGGATGTAGATGAGCAAGACCCACGTGGCATACACTGACCATTCTTCAAAACACTATTTGCCAGCTGGTCCTTGGTATAGTGTGTGTGCAGACTCAAGAAAGGATGTTGACGACATCTCAGTGAGTTAATTCCAAACAGAAAACCAATAGCTCTGTACCTTTTAGAGCTTGCTTGAGAAACAGAACCTTGCCGTGTGTTTCTGCCATTGGATAAAAGCCCATTGTTTATGTTGTATCTTACGCTCAGATATTAATTCTTTAAGGAGTCATTTATTTTCCAAACTCAGATTAAAAGTCCTGTATCTAGAAGGATAACTGGAGCAAAATATATTCCTGCCTGGATTGAAGATAAAAAAAAAACCAGTAGAAGAATCAGATCAAAGAGAGGGTCTTACTATACATTAAAAAACTTCCAACTTTAACTGTGGGCTTCTACCCAAAAGACTGGGGAGTAAGTCCCCTCGAGCCTTTCTTTTATTTATAATCACCACAGAAGTCAATTTGTCACTCCTGTGGTTATGGATAGAAGATTACATAATGAACACTGGTTATCTCTGTGCCAACCAGGGGCTTTTCACTGTCAAAACTAGGCTGCCCTGGCTCCAATATTGTCCAGTACAATTGAGAAATTCCTGACTGACCTTCATGTTGAAAACACACATATCCTGTTTCTCAGCATGATTTCAGGGACTTTCACTAACTTGGCAATTTAGAACTGTGATTGATTCAGAGTCCTGGCCAAGTCACTATTATGAAATAGCAAATTGAGATTTTTTTTTTAAAATAAAGATTGAAGTGTAGGTGTACCTTAGATGACTTTGTGTAGAAATCTGAAAGACTCTTACTATTTGCCCCTTCCCTGAAGAGGTGTCTAGGGTGGGAAGAAATTTAGGGGCAATCTTTGCATGATGGAGGTAGGGACTTTGTGGAGTGGGAGCAAGCCAATGATCATGTCCAGCTATCATGCAATGGTGTCTAGAGGATGAGTAAGTGGGGCAGAAATTATGAAAGGCAAAGCAATGCTTCTACACTTGAAGCCTTGGGAATTTATCTATCCTCTTGTCTGAGTGATTATTATCTATGGTCTAGCATAAGACAGAAGATAAATCAATGGATAAAGAGCTCATTGATAGAACAATTATTGTGCTGCACATGGGAGACCTGAACCCAAGCACCACAAAGAAAAATTGAATAATGAAAGTGAAATATAAAGAACTATCCAAGCTTTTTGGCTTTCATCTGTAATCCTAGAACCTGGGAGGCAGAGGCAGGATTGCTTTAATTCAAGAGGCTAGACTAGGCTACAGAGTGTGATCCCACTTAAAAAACAAAAAACCAACAACAATGCTACTAGCAGATGCTCACAATGAGGCCTTGGCTATCTATCAAAAGCCCCCAGAATGCTGACATAGCTGTGTCATGGTGCAGAGATCACCACTGAGCTTGAGATGAAGCACCCAGGAAAAGGCTGTGCTAACCTTGGAGAGTACTGTTGTATGCACTGGTGTGCTGAGTTCGTTGTGATGCTGTTCTGGGGAGATTTATGGGAAGTCTGTCTTGTGGCATCCTGGAAGAAGGTTGACTTTCATCTCTGTGCCCCAGGACCCTGCATGGCTGTGAGACACTAGGGAAGCAGGTCAGGAACCAGTTTCATGCTCAGTCAGGGAGACTCTTGGGGCTGGGGTGCCAGAAAATTGTTCAGAGTGATCTTTCCGTGGAAACTGAATGGGGACAGTTTGTGGGGGACCTGATTCCACCACCATGAAAACTGTGAGGTCTCTAGATAGAATGGTTCTGGGGAAGCTTCCGCAAAGACGGGCCACTTGCAGCTGGCACCCAGACATTGATGAAGAGATTGTCCATCCACACTGAAGAAAGCCAATGGGTGATCACCATGGAGGGGGGAAGAGAACCTTCTGATCATTCTCTTGACAAGTCATCAGTGGATCAGCTAGAAAGGAAGAAAGATTTAGAGAGCTCACTTACACTCTCTGGAAATGGAAAGCTAGACATGGGAAGCTGCCTCTGTGTTCCTGATGAGGACAGTCTGCCTTTCCTTCTCTGAACGCTGCTGACCCTTTGCTCCTAACTTCTGGAGAAATTTGATTTAAATGGAAGAAGCATTTGCTGCCAGGTGTTGTATTCTGTGCTTAACGCCCATTATGAGATTCAAAGTCTCTTAATGAAGAAAAAGACTTAGTGCAGAATGGAACATGCCCTGCACAGAAACGATTACAGCTCCATGCCAGATGTCATTACACTGGACAAGCCCTCCCAACAAAATCTACTGATTGATTTGAGGCTCCAGTAGAGAAAAGCAAGAAAGCAACTCAGAGGAGCAATAATGAACTGGATGGTAGTAGCCAGAGTCTAGTCACCAGGAATTACCTTAAATCTATTTGCCACTACAGTTTTCTGGAGCATTCCCTTTGTAATTACCCTGAAGACTTTATGGAGCACTTTTGAGTTACAGCTGGAGGAGACAAGGCAAATAGTTATTTAGGTCAATGGAGTTTTTAATGTGTATTCATTTTCTGAATGTATTCCTTAACCAGTAAAGTAAGAGAAAAGGCATGGGGTCTTAACATACAAAAACTGAAAGCTTGCTTTTCAGAGAGGATTCAAGCCACTTGAAATTACAGCAGAATCTGCATTTTCCTATGTACTCTGGGAGAAGACTATGTCTTTGGTAGCTAAGCCAGTATGTCATTTTCTAAAGAAAATTTCCTTCTTGCCTGTGCCTTGGGTAAATATATCCACTCAGGAGAGTGACAGCTCTGATGGGAGAGTCCATGTGTTGACTTTGGCTGCAGACTAGGGGGTGGTGGTGGCTCAGCTAACCCCCAGGAAATACCTGGAGAAGCCTACCTTAGCCTGAGATGGGAAGCTATGCGTGTGTTGGCTCTGGCACTACAGAGACTGATGCCTCCTTTCTTTATTCTCAAGGCAGATGGAGATGATAACCTAGGTCATGATAGAAGCAGTTTTTCCTCTTTAGGCAGAAAGGATTTGGGCTAGCATCTTCAAATACAAACCCAAGAGGGAGCTTTTCAAAAGAATCAGCACATGGCAAACTGTTAGCAGGAGTCTCTGGCACACAGAACAAGGTAAGATTTTCCTTGTGTGTATTTTACCATATAAAGATCATATTGATGTTATTTTTTGAACGTTGTGCTGAAGTTAGCATTTTAAATTCTGAAATGATGTCTTTTTTTTCATTTTAAGTATTTACTTATTAAACCTAAAGTTAAGTACTACCAGAAAACAAAAAAGCTTTTCCTTCTATGAATAAAAACATAAGCAGAGGATGAAAGGGGAGTTTGAAATAAGGGGAGGGCAGTCTCTGGAGTTGCAATGGAGACATCAACAAGAGTAGAGATGTGAAATAGAGAACTGTTGCTGGGTTTCTGGGTGTACTTTTCCTTAGGGCAATTACAGAAAGGGAAATACAACCACTTCCAGGTTTTAAATACATACACAAGGGATCTTAAACTTCTGGAAAAAAAAATCATTGAATGAATCACCTCTTTTGTGCCATTAAACTTGTCCCTGGGGGAGATCATTCATTTAGCGGAACCTCCAGTTACAGACAGATGCCTGATAACACCGCGTCCCCAAAGCTTCTGGGGGTTGAGTAATCTGAGGTCACATGCCCTGTCACATTGTCATCTGCTTAGAATCACAGCAAGCTGAGCTTTCAAGACTCACTGTCTGTAAAACTTTGGGAGTTATTATTACTACGGCGATTGTTTAAAGTAGAATGGCATCATGGCAGTGGGTACCCATAATTGGCCCCATTACTTTGAAGATTGCCTGCCTGAACATTCCCAGGCTGGTAGTGACCCAAGCCCATTACTGTTGGATAATTGTGCAATCCACCATTGGATTTATGTTTCCCTAGACTCAAGGCTGAGTGAGGAGGGATTTTCTGCCTTAGGAGCCACCTCTCCCCAATCCTTAACTTTTCCCTTCCATAATTGTTTGCTTTCCCTCACTACCTCTAATTTCTGCTGTTTACTGAAGTCCTGCTGTGCTATGATTACATGTGCCATGAAACTTGATCACTTAGCAGAGTTGGTTAGAGCACAGCCAGTACCAGGAAAGGATACAGATCCAGAAATGTGTTGAATCAGCTTCTCTTGTCATAGAAATTGCTCCCCCAAGGGGAGTTAAGCTCATTGGGAGACTCTAATAATGCAGGCCACAGGGGTACTACTTCAAAAATTACTATGTCTT
>CABHPQ010191125.1:0-28355 GCA_902168405.1 Peromyscus aztecus
AAAAAGAGGGATATACTGAAGTGGGGGAGCACTCCCCTAGTATCTGGCTTGCCTGAGGCTCTAGGTTCAACCTTCAGCTCCAGAAAAAAAAATAAATAAAAAGGGAGGAGTAGCAAGCGATCCTGAATGCATGATGAGAAAACACATCAACCTGGCATTGTTTCAGGATAAGTCCAAGAGCTGACAGTGTGTGGTCAGCTACCTATGGATGGTGGCAAGTTCTCGTCTACTCATCACAAAAGTTCAAGCAAAAGTAAACCTTTGGAATATGGGGAGGTCTTAAGGTCTTTAGGGACCTGCTCTTGAAGTAGATGATGAGACCTTGCCTCCCTCGCTCCCACTGTTTTGTACCTGGCTATGAGGTGAGTGGTTTTGCTCTGTCATGCACCCCCACCACAATATGCTACCTCAGCCATCATGAAAAGTCAACTACATCCCTTTTTAAGCTGATTTATCTTAGGCATTTGGTATAGACGTAGAAAGTTAGCAGATGCCTTTGAACTCCTTCATGGATGTGATAGGCTCCAGAGCCTACTGTACATCTGAGATAGGTCCCAATGTATAATCCACAGGAATAGTACAAAAGGAGACTATAAACTCCTCATTTAAGAACTAGAAGATTCTGTAATAGAAAACATTATCTTTTCCCTAGCTCCATTTTCTACCTATAATGATGACTTTTAATCTGTTATTTAATGTTGTACCCCCTCAGGCATGAGATGTTTGCGACAACCAGCTTGGGACCTAGGTTGTCACTTGGTAGGTATGGCCTACCCACTTCTGGAACATCCTTCATCAGCCATTAGACCAATATGGTGTGCCTGGTCAGGGTTGTATCAGTCTTTCCTGCTGCCGCTGTAACAAGATCCCTGAGGCTGGGTACTTTATAAAGAGAAGACGTTTATTTAGATTACAGTTTTGGATATTGAAACTCTAAGATGGGCAGTCTCATGCTGTAGAATCAATCCTCTTGTATACTGTTAAGATTTGTCACTCAAATTGGTTTAATAAAACACTGATTGGCCAGTAGCCAGGCAGGAAATACAGGTGGGGTGACCAAACTAAGGATGATGAGTAGGAGAAGAGCAGAGTCAGGAGTTGCCAGACAGATGCAGAGGGAGCAGGAGATGAACGTGTCACGCTAAGAAAGGTACCACTACTTGGCAAAGCATAAATAGAAATATGGTTTAATTTAAATGTAAGAATTAGTAACAAGCTCCTGTGCCTTGAAAGCTGATTAATTATTGGCACCCACACTTTGATTAATAGAGAAAGGTAAGGATAGGCGTGACTCACCTCTTGTTAGGAATTCACATACCTGCCCAGTAAGCAACCCGAGCCTTCATGGAGCTCTGAAAGGATTCTGTCCTCTTTAAATGGAGACTCAAGGCCCAGGAGATATGGGTGGCCAAATGTGTTTCCCAGAGGCCTCAGGGAGAGAACATGACAGTTCCATTGTCTGCTCTCTGTGTGATCTCACACCTGTCACCTCCCCTCTCTGATCTCCTGTTTCTCATTTTAAGAACAGAGTGGATTAGCTCATCACTAGGGGCTCCTTTTAGCTAAAAACTGTAAGATTTTGTAACAAAGCCACCATCTGCCTTTTCTTCAGTGGCCTCCGGTTCTGGGGACAGAGGCTTGCCTGGGTCCCCCACGGCTCATTTTGCAGGGGAGCTTATAACCCGTTCCTCAGCTCCTTGGAGAGAGGAGATACCTAGTCTGAGCAAGGCCCTGGACACCCTTCCTGGGCTCTCAAGGGCAGGGATATGGTGAACCCAGGAGCAGCCAGGGCAGGTCTCTCCTGCCTTGACCCGTGCCTGCAGCGAGAAGCCTTGTAGTGCCCCATCATTGGAACGTGGTAGAGCGGGGATTCTCCCTGTGACAGAGACACAGAACCTGCCCAGGACCCCCATCCCAGCAGCTTTCTGACTGACCTACGCTGCTTCTCTTGCCTCTGCCTCTGGCTATCTTTCTCTGCAACTCATTGCCAAGTTCATTATCGGTGCGACTCAAAGAAAGCCAGCAGTTAATAATATACTGAAGACGTGCCTTCGCACGAGCCTCTCCTCGGCTCCCTTTCACCCTCTGAAAAGACGCAATCATCCATGACTGTCATCACCAGCTCGGTGACTTTTGTGCCTGTAATTGGCACTTTTCTTTTAGACAATGAGGTAGAGCAGAAAATCTGCTCATTGAGGGGCCGGCAGCCTGTTCCCCTGCTCTGGTTCTCATCCTATTTCAGTATGTGATCCGTCTGGGTCCTTTGTCCAACTCCATCGTCCAATCAAATGTCAGGGATGGGGCGGCTCTGGCACAGGCCTTCCCGCCGCAGATTCTGGATGCGCCCTGCCGCAGGCTGGTTCTCATGGAGACACTGAGAAGTAAGCATGTGCTCTCCCCAGGGCCCCCAGAAAGCTCTCAGAACTGGGGAGAAGACTGCAAACAGGATGTCTATCCCTGTGGAGCCCCCAAACTCCCGCTATGGCCAAAATGTCCTCAGCGGGGAGAGTAGCGTGTTACCAGGAGCAGGGGCTTGTGAGACCTGGAAAGGAACAAGGGGGTTAACCAATGCAAGAGAGTTTCAATGTCATCGGTGGTGACAGGAGAGTTGTGGGACTCTTTGGAAAATGTACGGGTTGGAAGGCATCCGGCTGTGCCACCCACAGCGCTCTGAGCACACGAGGCACACTTGTTATCAGTGAGACATCAGAGTATGTGGGAGCAGGGTCTGGGGGGTCGGGGTGGCAGTTAGGTGATGTCAGTTATCTCCGTAATTCCTGGTGCTTTCCTCATAGTTCCAGGGCAGCTGCCGTAGCTACTGCTGATGGTTGCATGTGGGGGGGAGAGGAGACGCAGAGAGGGTCATAGTCATCGGGTCTATTCCTTTATAGCACACACGCATATGTATATACACACATACATACATGCACATATGCATAACACACACACACAGACAGAGAGACAGAGACAGAGAGAGACAGAGACAGAGACAGAGAGACAGAAAGAATGATAGAACTTTTGAAGAAGCCTTTCAGCCTAGATCTCCTAAAAGAAAACAGATCCGGGGTCTGTTTATGTCTCAGAATTCCAGCTTGGCTTCACAGCCTTCCCTACTGTTGAACTCACACGAAGCCATTTCTGCTTGTCTCACATTGATCTCGCTAGTTTGTTTATTTAGACTTTTTGGTGGCGAGCTGTGAGCAACTGAAGCCTCTCACCTTTTTTTTTTAACTGTTTAAATTCCATTTGTTATTATTATGATTTGTGGGTGCGAGCATGCCACCGTGCAGTTGTAGAGGTCAGAGGATGACATTCGGGAGTCCGTTCTCTCTGAACTTAGATCATCAGACCTGAACAGCAAGGCCTTCTGTCCACTGAGCCATCTTGCTGGCCTTGAACATCCCACCTTCTTATCCGAAGGGATTGCCTGGTGCTGATTTCACCGTGTTTGAAATCCGTTCACGATGGTGCATGTGGCTTGCACTAGGGTGGTGTGTCTGTTGTCTCTCTGATGTACTGGCTAGAAGTCTGCTTTATTATTCTGGTCTCATTCCAGTACACTTCACAGCAGCCATTAAAAAGATATTCTTAGGTCTGCGCTTATAAAATTTTATTGTCTTCATCCCTTTATTATCCTCCATTTGGAGCTTGGAGTCTGAGGTGCAGCACTAGGTGTAGCCATACCTACCTGTTGGTACAAACCATAACAAATAAAATGGTGACCTTCTGGTGGCAGATTCAATTACTTCCCCAGGCCGTATATCTTCAATCAAAGACTGTTTGCAGTGGACTGTACTCTTTCCTGAATGACTATAACAAATTCTCAGCTTGGTTAAATAACTCACCCTGTTAAAGAACTGCCCGCTGCTGGAATTCTATTTAGGGACAAGTTTCCTTGAGCTTTCCCACCTTGATTTATCCCTCCCTCACTGCTAGTTTCCGTGGTCTAAAACTGGTCATTTCCACCTGCCATCCCCAGGCACTGAGTTCTTCCTCATAAACCCTGGCGCCTGGGCGCCACACGCGCAGATGCTATGATTCTTAGTCTCTTTGTTTCCTGCTTAGTCAGAGAGAGCGGCCTTTCTTGCTGCAGACCTACGGTGAGATCTTGTCTAATATTGCAGGAGCTCCGCTACCGTTGCGGACCATTTTACAGCCTTGTAGTTTGCCCATTTCTTGGGGAATTTAGTATTTCCTCCAAGTCGTGGGCTTTTTCTGTTGCTCCAGTCCTCACACGCATGTTAAGTCTGATGCCTTATGGTTTCTCACTGCTACATGCAAAGCGCTTTCACACGTTCTAATCTGCATATTAATTTCACTGTGATACTGAACTGGTCCCTGCAGGATTGTGCCTCATTAAAGAACATTGTCACCCCATATGCTTTCTAAATTGATCATCCAAATATGGCGAACGCCCTGCCAATGCTGGTGGCTCAGAGCTGCAGACACTGTACTGTTGGAATTCTGCAAGTGAACAGAGAAAAGGAAAGCAAAACAGGGAGCTGACCCTTGTAGGTGTGCGTGCGTGTGCGTGTGTATGTGCGTGTGTGTGTGTGTGTGTGTGTGTGTGTGTGTGTGTATATGATGTATGTGTGTGATGTATATGTGTATTATGTATATGAGTGCGTGACATATATGTGTGTGTGTGTGCAGATGCATGTGTGTGTGTGTGTGTGTGTGTGTGTGTGTGTTCCACAGAATGCCTGTGTGCACGTGCATGTGGAGGCCAGAGGACAACTTACAGGAGTTGGTTCTCTCCTTCCATCATATCTGTCCCAGGAATCGAACCCAGTTTGCAATGCTTGATGGCGAGTACCCTTTCCCACAGAGCTTGAACACATTGTTTTTTGTTTGTTTGTTTGTTTGAGATGGAGTCTCTCATTGGCCTGGGACTCACCAAGTAGGCTAGGCTAGCTAGGAGAGAGTCCCAGGGATCCACCTGTCTCTTCCTTCCCATTTCTAGCATTGTAAGTAGGTACTCCTATGCCTGTTTTTTATGTGAGTTCTGGGGATCAAACTCAGGTCCTCCTACTTACAAGGTAAGTACTGGGCTTCACCCCAGCCCAGCCCACCTTTTAGGCAAGGTTTTGATATGGAGACAAGGTTGCCTTGGAATTTACTATTTACCTCAGCTTGTTCAAGAAGGTATTATGTAGTTCTGTGGTTTTGAACTCTCTGCCTCTTGCCTCTACCTTCCAAGTGCTGGGATTTCAGGTGACCACCACCAAACCTGGGTTCTGTTTCGCCTTTCTCCTTCTTCAAGATGGGAGTCTCCTATGTATCCCAGGCTAGCCTGGAACTGGCTGTGTATCTCAAGCCTGCCTTAGACCCGTGAGCCCCCTGCCTTAGCCTCCTGAGTCCTGGAATTGCAGGCATAACCCCAGCACACCCCCGCTGAGATTTGGTCGTTTATAAAGGAGGTTTTTGTGGTCCAATCCACCGGGTGTTTGGGTGGCTGAGGGTGGTCGTAATGGAAACAGCTGAGTGAGAAAATTAGAGATGGCGGGGTGGTGAGGGAGTGGACAGGGCAGAGTCCAGGCCCCCCCCCCCCCCCCCCCCCCCCCCCCGGCCTTTGCAGAGACTGGCTCTCATTTGAGGCCGATAGTTATTTTTGCTTAGCAGGGAAGCCATCCAGACACACAAGCCCAGCACAGAGATCCGGATCCTCTGAGAACAACCTCTCGTCAAGATCTGTGCTAGAGGATTCCCCCAGTTCTGTGCATGAGGTTCAGATGCCCGATGCCAGGAGCTCAGAGAGCACCGGAAGGCAGAGTAGAAATCCCTGCCTGCTGGTCTTCCTGTGGAGTCACCGAGTTTGCCGTCTAGAAGGGCTCTTGCAAGGAAGCTGTGGCTGAGAACCCGCCCCTCTGCCACCCTGCTCACAGACCACACAGGCCTTGCCTGATGGAACCACCTCATAATTCTGGAAGCATCCTTCTTCAATGAGCGCAAAGCATGCGTGCTTTAACTCCCAAGGGGCAGGGCCTTGTTTAGACAGTTGGAACTAGATGTCCACAGAAGCGTGAAGTAGCTCTCCCTGGACATTGAGCAGTGCGTGAAATCGTGAAGACGGGATGTAAGGAGTTTTCATGGCCTCTGTCTAGAATTGTTATACCTTTCTTCCTCCCCTCCTCCTCTTCTTTCTCTCTCTTCCTTCCTTCCTTTCTTCTTTCTTTTTTTCTTCCCTTTTTTACAAGAATGGATGGAAAGGACAACCATTCATCTAACACAATTGGCACTTTGTAGGGACATTTGCAAATAGGCCCCTCTCGGCCAGATAGGTGCCAGTGTGTGTTGACCTTAATTTCTTTACAATCACTCCACGTCAGCTTTCCTGGTGGGCCTCTACCCATGTCAGTCAGGAAGAATATCTCTTCACGGGCCCTTGCTATAGTGTGTCATTTTTTTCCCAGTAGTATTGGGGCTGGATGGATAGCAACAGTCCACAGCTTAGGGAGAAGGAAGGAAGAAGGGGGGAAGGCATTCACTCAGCACCTGTGACGAGCAGGAAGCACAAATGTCATCTTTCTTAACCTTTCCACACTTGGGAATGTGATGAGATTGTCCCCACTTTCCAGCATTGGAAACCGCTCCCATCAGGGACGGAGCTGGGTCCGCATGAACTCAAACCCCAAGTGATACCCAGAACCTTGGGCCGTCTAAGAAGGAAAGCTTTCAATTTAAGGTGAATGTGATTTTTTTTTTTCATTTGCAAATACTAGTCAGGCATGTAAGTTGCTATCCCATCAAGAGGCATTTTCCTGGGAAAGTTCACAAGTTATGGCCTGCAAATCTGAAAACAACAACAACATCAATAAATCAAACTATGCAACACTCAGGCGAGCTTTGAAGGTTTGTTCAAGGCTCCTTAGATCTGTCTGTGAATCTACCTTATTCCTTTTTTGTTGTTGTTTTCTCTCCTAATGCTGGGGATCGAACTGCGTGCCTTGCACATGCTAAGAAAACGCATTCTCCCCCCCACGGGGCCTCATTCCATTTCTTCATGTGGCAGAGAGTTCCGACAGCTATGCAGAAATGGAGTTACTCTGGGCCCAGCATGTTCAGAGCATGCAGGCCTGTAGCTCCTTCTTCAGAGCTCAGGTGTAGGAACAAAACCTTGCTGCCGGCCTTTCTATGTGTGCAAGGAAGAGGGGATGAGACCCAGACACCCAGAGACATAGCTTTCTTGTGGGTATGGGGAGGACCAAAGGTAGATTCTCTTGTCTTCAGGTCCCTGCCTGGACTTGCCCCTCTTTGGGAGGCTGGCTTTCTCTGTCCCCATTCACTCCTCCTCTGCTCATCACACTACAGCACACACAGGATTGTATCTAGAGCAAGCCACATGCTTGACTCTCAGCCCCCATTAGTTGATGCAAGCAATAACTAATTAGGGCACCAACAGTGCACTGAGTCACATTCAGGACAGATCGCCTCTGTTTTAATTGTGTAATTGGGCTAATTTAGAGGGACTAACCCTCAACTTTCAACTGTCACCTCTGGATCTGTCTTCCTCGTTCTTGAAGCACCACAAAGGGCCACAGGGATAGCAGGATCACTCCGAGAGCAGCCAAGTTTGACTGTCAGTGAAGGGTGGGCCCAACAGTCTACGGATGATGGGTCTGATGCTACTTGATGGGGCCGAGTGACGGGTGCCATATGGCCAAGCTGCCATCATTAATAACAGCAGCTGCGTTTGGAATGAAAAGGTGTCTCTGTGTGCCTTGAAGTAGGGGAGGGGATCGGAAACACATTCTGGCCTCCTTTGTGGGGATGGAGAAAGAAACAGAGTCCAAATGTGGCTTAACCCTTTCTTCCCCATGCTCGCCTGCCGAGACCGGAAGGTGGGTCCTTGCAGTCCAAACCCAGCTGTTTTCTTCTCTCCTTTGTGAATCTGTCAGGCAATTAAAGACACGGACTCAGCTCTCATGCTCTGCACGGCTGTTTTACTGACTGGAAAGTGGGGTGTTGTAAGAACATTCTCAGGTCTATATTTGTTTGATGAGCCAGGAAGGGCTGAATTGGTGATACGCCTGGAATCAGGATGAGGTGCGGTTCCTGTACTGAATTGTGGGCCTCTCTGAGTTTCTATCTACACAGGGCTCCTCCCTGTTAAGCACCACTGGGCTCAGGGAAAATAGCATTTTGGACTGTTGGCAGCCCTCAGAGCACGTTGGTCCAGCTGACGCTGGGATAAATGGACCACCCTATCCGGGAAAAGGAGTGGATCTCTGGTCATCCAGCCGGGAAGGAGGGATGTCATAAGAAGCCGTGTGTGCGGCACGAACAATGTGTGTGTGAGGAGGTGGGAGTTTCCTGCCAGAGATCCAGCTCCAGGCCCACCTGCATTGCCTTGGCAACGGTGATGGGGTAGAATTTATAGGCTCATTCCTACGTGAGCGCCTTGGGTCTTTTTAAATACCTGCTGGCTTTTTCTGCACACCCACTGCTCTGAATCACTGTGCAGGGCTCTGGGTGTCTCTCCCTCCCACTCGGAACCTTGGCAAGGCTCAGGGAATACAGAGGAGCTCAGGGGAACAGCCTTTCAACATTGTGCTTTGATCCCCGGACTGTCAATTTTAGAGTATAGATAGAAAATGTGACTTTGAAGGGTTGCTTTGGAACAGCCTAGTGAGGTGTAAGGGAGTCAGGACATCAGCACTTTCAGCTGTTTGATGGCACCGTCTTGGCTCAAATGGCCCCCTGTTCTATGTCCTCAGTCTCTCTAAAGAGGAGCACTGGGGTACCTGGCCTTAGAGTGTCTTCCGAGTGCCAGCATTTTGTGTGCCATTATCGGGCTTCTCCTTGGCTGTGCATGCCCGGTGTAAGAACACAGCACCTGTCCCACTTCACACTGCCAGAGCCTGCCAAGCCAAGCCAAGCAAGCTGCAGCATCAGCGCCAGCCAACAGGAGTCCAGAGCCAGGACTCAGCCAGGATTAAGTGCCAAAATCTTAAATAAGCTGAACCAGGCACTCAACTCCCAAATTACATTAAAAACAAAAAGAAAACCAAACTTAGATGTGAAGAACCAAATGTGTGCACTTTAAAAATAAAACAAGTCACTTTTTGGACTAGTGAGAACCAGAATTGGTTCCGTGTATTTTTGAAAGCGAACTTGAACACCAAAATATCCTCTGGACTGAATCAAACAGATATTCCCAACAGTTTTGGTCTCCAGTTAGAAACAGACAAGCAAGCAGGAAAATAGATAGAGAAAGAAAAAAAAAAAGCCCTTGACATTTAGCA
Source organism: Peromyscus aztecus (assembly GCA_902168405.1). Lineage (NCBI taxonomy): Eukaryota > Metazoa > Chordata > Mammalia > Rodentia > Cricetidae > Peromyscus > Peromyscus aztecus. The sequence goes on from CABHPQ010191125.1 coordinate 9,246, forward strand.
TGAGACTCTGTTTAGGACTGAACCAGAAGAAGGATTTTTTTTTTTGTCCCATTTAGTCAAGCGATTCTTCTACAACCCAGTGGGAAAATACTGGTGACGTCCACTATTCAAATGACCGTGGATCTGCCACAGTTCACTGCTCAGTTGCTGGGTCACGAATTCCATATCTCCCCCACCTCTTCCCTGCATCTTATCTGCATGCAGTATTGTACAGGAGTGGGTTTCCTTGTCAGGTCTTTGGATATGGATACAGGGTACTTCATCACAGTCTCCCTGTTCTCCTTTCTTCTTGGCTTGTTTTCTTGTAGGTGTGTCTTCTTTTCCTAAATAGTCAGCCTTTTGTTTTTGTGTCCGCCATTCTTTTGAAACGTAGATTCTGCACAGGGAAAAATGGAGTGTGTTTCTGAGTCTGGCTTATTTTATCTAACACAATCATTTCTGGTTTCACTCATTGTCCTGCAAATAACATGGTTTTGTTTTTCTTTATGGCTGAATATACTCCTGTGTGTGTGTGTGTGTGTGTGTGTGTGTGTGTGTGTGTGTGTGTGATGTTTTCCTCTCCCGTTCTGTTGATGGACACCTAAGCTATTTTCATAAGTTAGGTATTATGAACAGTGGACAGTGAATGTGGGTGATGAGCTAGCTATCTCTACTGTATTATGGTGTAGAGTCTGTTGGGTCTGTACCCAGGAGCATCACACAGTCTCATTGCTCTACTAGTAACACCCACTATCTTTGAAGAGTTTAGATGACCACATCACTGATGTGTAATGGCCAGGACTTTTTGAAGGACTTCTTTTGTCCAAAGCTCGGATGACCTTTGCCACGGCTAGTCTGTCAGTGGGATTTGTCAGGCGATGGGACAGGCTGGCCCACAGGTTATGGGTTCATACCTTTGTGATCTAGGAGAAATGATCTATGAGAAGCATCTTTCGAATTAGCCAGTCTCCTCCTCTTCCTCTGTGATGACTGAGGGATCAAACAGGCATGCTCTGGAAAGGAAGCTGCAGAGACTCAGAGGCCAGTGGCTGGGCTGCTTGTGAGGTGCCTCTGTCAGGAAGATGTGGTATCTAGTGTTTCTTTGAGAATTTGTCCAATCTCTAATTTGCTTGGACTGTGGAGCCCCAGGATGGGGCTCTTGATCTTGGAACTCAATAAATTCCATAACCAGAAGAGACATCGTGTGAGAGTGGAGATGTACTTCTGTCCTGTCCCAGGGTCTGGCTTAGAAGCTGGCATGTGACCTAAGGTGGGTGTAACTTCAAAGTGACATCTTTTCTGCAGGATGCAGCTCTGGGCCAAGGCCTATCTAGACTGTCTCCCACAGACCTTTTCCCAGGACACCCACTCTTTCCTCATCACCTTGTTCCAAACAGGTGCCTTGGAATTTCCTGTGTCACAATCCTGCGGCAGGGGATCAGGGTCTGACTCTCCCTGCTGTGCCTCAGGACCTGGTGTGGAGTGTCACAGCTCTAAGCTCAAGAGCGCCATCATCCATGGGTGACCTTTGAGCTCAGTTTTTCTTCTCTTAAAGTTATTCACCGAATTTACGAAGTCACATTGGAAGCAGGAAGATGACTCAGTGTGTAGAGTGCTTACTCTACAAATACTAGGACCTTAGTTTAAATCCCCAACACTCATGTAAAAAGATGACCATGGCTATGTGTGCCTGTATCCTGAACACTGACGGGTGGATTGGGAGTGTTGGCTGGCCAGCCAGCCTACCTGAGACATGCTTCCAGGTTAGTGAGAGACCCTGTATCAAGGCAACACAGTGAGACATCAGTGTTCTCCTTTGGCTTCCATTTGTACATGCATGGGCATTCACACTTGTCTATTCAAGTGTGTGCAACACACACACACACATACACACACACATACACACACACACACACACACACACACACACGAGTCAGGTTATCTTCTGAGGCTTGTCAGGAAAAATATCATTTCCCACTCCCCTCACGGAGTGACACCTGCGTTTGAATATGTGCAGACTGTGGGTGCCTCTGTCTTTGTTCTCTGAACAATACAGTACACTAACTATTCACATTGCATCAACTGTACCCATGGTCTAGAAATGATTCTGAAGATTCTAGTAGGCTGCAGGCATATGCTACACCATTTTTATAGAGAATTTGAGTATCTGCAGATCCAAGGGCCACCCGGGAATTGATCCCGTGAGGTCACCAAGGTATAACAGCACTGTCCTTAACTGTATCATTTTTCCTTTTTCCTGGAGTAAATAATTGCCTTGAGTTTCACATGTGTGTATGTCTTTGCATGCAATGTTCTATGACATATCACTAAGTCAACCTCAGACTTTCAACACATTGGATAGTTCACTAATCTCATCTTTTAAAAAAAACTAACTCTCCTCTCATGTTTTTATTTTTGTAAGATAGGGAAAAAAATATTTTAGCCCTACCCCCAAAAGTTCCATGAGGCCAAATTCAGTTTTTAAGCTTTCTAGATCTGACTGGGAGTTGATCTAAATTCATATATTATTCTATTTAATGTTGAAATTAATTTTTTTTTCTCTACAAGCTTCTACAAGCCTCTAACAGCTCCTAAAACTTTCCGGGGTAAGACTTATCTGCAAAAATACTTGGGGGGGGGAGACAAGTTTCATACAAGTACAAAAGCAGATGAACCTGTCACTTCTCTCTCCCACACCCACTTCATCTTTTCATTCTTTAAAGCAGAGCTAACCCGAGAATTAAACTCTTTTATACTCCACAGCTGAAGGAGCGGCTGCCATTGTTGAAGACTGTCATGCTGCACAGGCGTTGGTTCCGAAAGTGAAATAAATGACTTGTGCCTCCACCTTAGCCTCTGTGTTCTGTCTATAGTGTACAGGAGCACCTTCAGAACCAGAACACTTGGTACCTGCATCAGAACCCTTTCCAAGCCAGGGTCAAAACTCCAGGAAGCAGTGTCCTGGAGAAACTCAACAGAATCCTAAAGACAGAAACCCAAGTCACAGACAAGCAAAAAAATACAGGAAGTCCACACCTGCGAAGTTGCTGTCTTTGCTACGAAGATCTATTTTTTTTCTCACTCTGAACAACCCATGTCTATAGGGAGCCAGGAACATGACTCCCCTTCTTCTTTGAAAGTCTTTTTAAAGAAGATGTATGTATTTATTTATTGTATATGGAGGGGTGTTTTGCCTGCATGTTAAACGGTGTTGGGTCCCGCTGGAGCTGGAGTTCCCGATGGTTGTGAGCCGCCATGTGAATGTTCTCTGCCAGCATGACCAGTGCTCTTAACTGCTGAGCCCTCATCTGCCCAGCCCCAGGAACGTCCTTCTTGTTAGCCAGGTCGTTTCTTCCCCCACATAGACAAGCCACCCAGATTTAAAACTGGCTTCTGACTAAGCTTTCCCTCTGCCCCTAAGTTCTCTCCTCCCTCTCTCCTTCCTGCTGCAGCTTTCATTCTCCCTCCCCCCTCAGAGCCTGTTGTGTGTGTGTGTGTGTGTGTAAGTGTGTGTGAGTGTGTGTGTGTGAGTGTGTGAGAGAGTGAATGTGTGAGTGAGAATATGTGAGTGTGAGAGTGAGTGTGAGAGTGTGAGTGTATGAGAGTGTGTGAGTGTGTGTGTATGAGAGTGAGTGTGTGTGAGTGTGTGAGAGTGTGTGAGTGAATTGTGAGCTTGTGTGTGTGAGTGTGCATGTGTGTGCACATGTGAGTATGTGAGTATATGTGAGTGTGCATGTGTGTGTGGGTGTTGTGTGTGTGTGTGTGTGTGCGCGCGCGTACACATGCCTCTAATAAGACTCCTTGCCCTTCTGCTAGAGCTCATAACAGAACATTCAAAGCAAATCATTCAAGGATTTGGGTTAGAACAGAACAGCCAAGAACTTGTGAAATAACAGCTTTCCGCCTTCTCCATGAGTTTCCCAGGGTAACTGGTATAGGGAGGACTGATGAACCCGTGGTTGGCTTGAGCAATGCCATGGTTATCTGGGAAAGAAAAGGCTCATGAACTCATTGTCAAAGAGCCCCTTAATACACCTTTTTCTTTGCAGAAATGCAGAAATGCATTTCATGTTCATTTGCAGCACTGGCGGGGGGGGGGGGGGGGGGGGGGGGGGGGAAGGTGGGGAGGTGGCGTTTCCCTGATTCAAGTCTCAGCGGCCCCTCTCTGTGAGCCTCTCAGGATCTGTGCAGTGTTAGGGGTCCCGACTCTGCATGCGCTGAGGGCTTTTATCTCCGAAAGCCACTTGAGGCTGTTCGGGAGGCTTGATTAGAGGAAGGTGAGCCGTTGTCAAGGCAACCTCCTTTTGATTCATTCATAGAATGGGAGTTGGAATATTTAAGAAAGAGCCAGAAATAATGGCTGCACGAGAACAGCCCACACATATCCCTCCCAGGAAATGTGGGCAGCTAAAACAAAGAAAACAAAGATTTGAATGTGTACAGTCAGGCTTACCTGGTGTCTGCATTTTCTGCATATACCCTCACCCACCCCCAGCCTCACACCCCATTTCATACACACACACATTTGCATCAGTTTGGTGTGGGGAATATTTCAGTGTGTCACCTCGCTTTTTAATGCCATGAATCACAGCTTTGCTATGACAGTTTGCATGAAAAAAAAATTGGTGTAAGTTTCTTCTCTGAACTGACTTTTTACTAGATCTTTAAAATGTAAGATTTATTTATTTTTACTTGATGTATATGTGTGAATGCCTTCACGTAGATATGTGGACCACATGTGTGCTCGTGCTTGTCAGATCCCCTGGAACTGGAGTTAATGGCCATTGTGGGCTGCCAGATCTGAGTCCTGGGAACCGAACCCTGGTCCTCTGCAGGAGCAGCAACTGCCCCTACCCACTGAACTGTCTCTTCAATCCTACTTTACCAGATTTTAATCAGCTCTGTCTGGTTCAGCCCTACCTGTGCTCTGTACCAACATCTTGCTTATTCATGCGTTTAGACATTCATTCAACAAATAGTGGTCTACTCCATGCCAGGCAAGTGCCCACATAGAGCTTAGGTCTGACTCTTGTTTGTTGTTGGATGCAGTTTGGTATCATGTACTTCCAGCACAGGCAGAATGAATGAGTTCCCAGGGGGATCCCCTCCCAATCCACCTTTACCCAGGCAGATCAATAGGGCTCAGACCCTTGGTTCTCCAGTGAAACATCTCTCACACCACCTTTGTTTCAAGCCAAGACTCTTTCTCAGGCAGGACCTTTGCCAGCTAGCCACTGACTGTTGGAAGAGCCCTCCTAATACATCACTGGCTCCCATCGTTAATTCATCGCATCTATCCTTGAAATTCTCATCAACACATTGTTCTTAGATACTGGTTTCCCAAGAACCTACAGTAGCTTAGACCTAAGCTACTCAGCTTGACTTTCAAAGTCTATAAAATCATATGTAGGCTCCAATGAAAATGCCTGATTTTATTCTCTTGTTCCAGCTGCCATTCCCAACAGCCTCGTTTCCTCAGAATGTGAAAAATGGGCTCTGGATGTACCTCCCAACTCGTAGTCATGTACAACAACCTGCTTATCATGACCGTTTCTTCTCCCCTTTGCCAATGTATTGCTGGTCCATAGCCATCACCAATAGCTGCCCTCCTATTTCCACTAGTCACTGGCCAAATGACCTGGTGGTGGGTTACTAGTTATTCAAATGAATGGAACATGTTCTAGTAGGAATACTTTTTAACCATTGGAAACCTTAGCAGCATAGAGAGAGCTGAGTTATCTCAGCACCTGTCCTATTGACAAGGGAACAGAATTAGAGACCCAGTATCAGCTGTGGAAATACTCTTTGGAGAGTCACTGGGTGACATCCATGAGCATCCAGCACAGATGTGTGGACATTTGGAGTCTGGGCTGTGACTTTCCAGAGAACATATGTATCTGCATGTCGAGCGTGTTAAATACCTTACACTTTTTCTCTCTCCACTGAAAGGAGCTCGCACCCACCTCAATGGATCCTACCTGAGGTTCAGATGAGTGTTTTGCCTTCTGGCACCTCTTCGGCAGTTATCTCTGGCGAACTAGGTTTCTAATGCCCTTTGACAATAATTAGAAATTTAATTAACATCTCTGTTCCGATCAGCGTCTTCTTTCTCATTACCTTTGGCTCGGCCTGCTTCTGAGTCAAGAGCTATTCCTGGGCCTTCCCATTCCAGCTATAAAGTACTGTTTATGCCTAATTTAGTCTGGCACATCTGTACAGATGGCCACCAATGGCTCCCCATTGACCACTGAATTAAGTCCACACTCTTTAGCTTGGTGTCAAGACCATCCACAAGGAGCCCAGACCACACTTCTTATTTTCTTTACTTCTTCTCACCTCCAGTGCAGGAATGGCAGCTTCTCAACAGCTTCTGGTTTTCCTGCCTTAGGAGCTTTGTTTCTGCCTCCTTCTGCTTGAACATCTGGGCCCATGGCATATGTCTACACCTGCTGAACTACCCCCTACCAGGAAGCCTTTCTGGAGGGCTCTTTTTCCACCAGATACAGGACTTATTCCCAATCACCAGGGCTGTATTTAGTGAGAATTCTTTTAGAGTTGCATGGAAACTCACACCTTTTCATAGTCTTATCTTATATGAAAGTCATATAGTCACCCTCTTCTTTACCTCTCTGGATAATAGACTTCAGAGGTTTATATTATTTTATTTATGTGTCTGTATGTCAACATGTGTGCTCACAGAGTCCAGATAAGGAGAATCAGATGTCCTGGACATGGAGACATAGGAAGTTCATGCATTGTCATATGTGTGTGCTAGGAACTAAACTTGGGTTCTTTACAACCACACCAGGGGCTTTTAACTGCTGAGCCATCTCTCTAGTCCATGGATTAGAGAATATAAAAAAGGAAATGTCTTGCCTATCTTTGGATCATTTTGTTCTTAAACATCTCAGCACCAATACCACCACTGCCTACGAACACCCTTCTGTGTTCCCCCTTTGATCTAAGCACTGTGCTAGACACTTTAAACTGTAGTTTTTGTATTTATTAGGCCAGAGGAGGAAGTGGACTTACATAGAAATTAGGAGACTTCTCTATATTCACAGCCAGGAGGCTCATGTTGGATTGTGCCTTGCACTTGGCTGGTAAATCTGGGTTGCTATTCTGATGCCTCACTGTGCCTTTGAGAATGGGGGCCAAGGTGGCCAGTGAGAATTATGACAGGTACGTCTGCACCTCTGGCTTGCACAAAGACTGACCCTCGGTGGCAACCTGTAACCCGTGAGGTTTTATCAAGTCTCCCGTGCTGATGACAGCTTTTAGTGTCCTGTCACCTTGGAGTTAAAACTAGCTTACCTATTACAATGTCCTTTGTTACTTGAGTTCTTCTCTGTCATAGATCTTTCCCTGGGATTGGTTCTTCACCACGTGATGAAGCTTCTAGCAATTTCTGACTGGAACTTAGAGGCCTCTTTCTGGAGCACCTTCACTTCTAGAACGACTTCTTTACCTTCTATGCTGGAACCATCCTGATCCATCATCTCCTAGTCACAACTCTCCAAAAGCCAGCAGGAAGTCAGAGGAGAAGTTCTTGACTCAGTTCAGGGATACTTGCTCGAGAATGTCTCTACCAAGGCCAATGTATGCATGAGAGCCTGAGAAGCGACACATGAGACAACAGGTTAGGTGGGTCACCTAGCGGCCAGAGAAAGCCTAGGGACTTGTGGGATGACTCAGCTCTAACAGGCCTGAGGGCCAGCTGGCCCAAACTGGTAATGAGAGCCTGAGCATAACATACTTCCTGAGAGCCAACCTGGGTCTGCCTTGACAACAGCATCTGAGTGGTGGCGTGAGATGCCCTGGGCCAATGAGGGGGAGCCACATCACATCAACAGATGCCTCCCTGGGCAGGGTGGAGGGTATATAAGGCTTGCCCCTTCCTGAATAAACTGAGCTTGTTGTTCATGGCCTGACTTCCAGTATCTGTCATTGACACCGCACCTCCTAACCCCCTCCCCTGAGGGAGCTGTTAAGGACCAAGTGACAGGGACTGTGTTGGGGGTTATGCCGCTGTTGAAGGAGGATGGAATTTATGTCTGTTTGAATGATAGCCACATTTCTTTGTTCCACATCATCTCCTTGGTCTTCGTCTGTTTTCTGCCATGAGTATGACAGGAAATCATAGGCTGGATAGTTTGTAAACATTAATAGTTTATTTGCCTTATGGTTTTGGAAGCCCATTATCTGCTGAGGGACTTCATGCTGTATCACAATCAGGTCCAAGGGCATGCTGAGTACTCACAAGGTAGGGAGGAAGTGCTAGGCCACGCTTCCTCTATCAGGAAACTTCTCTGGTCCTGATGTCACTCTCACAATCATGACACTAACTTGTTCCTGAAGGCAGAGCCCCCATCACCACTTGAAGTCTGAATCTCTCAAAATCATTACATTGGCAATTAAATTTCAACATGAGGCCAGGTGAGATGGCTCAAAGGGTAAAATGCACTTACCACCAAACCTGATGGTCTGAGTTCAATTCTCAGAGCCCACATGATGGGAAGAGAGAACCAGCTCCCACAAGTTGTCTTCTGATCTCCATATGTGAGCTGTGGCACACACACACAAATAAACAAAATGTAACAAGATTAAAATTTCAACATGGTTTTCAGAGGAGAATTCAAACCATAGCATTCCTCACCGAGGTAAAAACATGCCTTCTCTGAAACTGAGAACTGAAGTTGTCGTTTGGTATAACCTGTGGGGCACATGACCTTTTAAAATCTCTGCGATTTTCCCAGTTCCCCAGTGGCTGACTAGTCTCAGGGCTGATTATGATTCAGCAACTGAGCAGACCTGAGTGCAGGGTCAGGAGTTCCTGCGGCAGCCTGCTTTGGGCTTCTCTGGATCTGCCTAGGGAAGACAAGGTAAGAATGTCCCTTTTTGAGTCAACTCTAGATTGGATTTAGGCCAAGATGTTCAGAGAATGGGAAAGCGTGGATCATCAGATCGTGACATTATTACTCCCTTCTCTTCTCTTTCTGGCATGCCTCATTACCCTTCTTACTTTCTATTTCCATTTCTCTTTGGTTTCATCTCCCATCCTTCCCTACAGTCTGCATCTCCGTTCTGCTCCCCACCATCACCACTTAGTGCCATCATCATTATTATGAAGCTGACTAATACTGAATGTGAGCCTCCAAAACAGTGAGCTCAGTAACCATTTCATTCATAAGTAGCCTGTCTCAGGCACGTTGTTATAGTAACTTTAAAGAAAACAGAGGCACCAAATGAGAAAAGTGTGGCCTCTCCCTTGAAGAAACTGTGCACAGACACCTGGCTGGGGAGAAAAGATGCAACAAAACCACACGAGGATCAGAACAGACAGAGACTTCATTTCTTCTTCTCTCTCATGAGTACAGCCTCAGGATTCAAATATCCTTCTCCACCCAAACATGGGCAAGAAAGACTGGTGCTCCGCAGTGCCGTTTCCTGGCACCGGGGATGGATTTTGCATCATCTTAGAGGCTGGCTTCGAATTTTCATCTCATCTCTTTTTATCTTAAGAGAAGTATAACCGTGGCATGTGGATGGAAAGTCCCAAAAATGCAGGAAGTATTTTTAAAAAGAATCATCCATAAGTTCACATCACTGGAGACAGTCGCCTGCTAGCGTTTTGATGTGGGGCATCCTCCCAGGCGTTCCTCTCATGCATATTCTCAGCTTTGCATAATTGGGATTCTGCTATGTCTGCCGGCTCGTGTTCTGCCTTCTCCACGCATGATTACGCCGCCAGTGTTTTCTCATATCATTGCAGAAGTATTTACAAATGTCATGTACTAAACTACGAAAGCACCATGATTCACTTAACTGTCCTGTTATTGACTGCTCAGATTGGTTTTACGTTTGTACCATTATAAATAAAGCTATAAGGAGCTCTCAGGCACGTGTGTTTTGCTTTGAACATTGATATCTTCTTGGGAAGTGATTTCTAAAAGGGAACTTGCCAGACCGAAGACATGAAGTTTAAAGATCCTTGACTGCTTCCCCAAAGAATGAATTGAACCTCTACATACTTGCAGCAGCAGTAGGAATATATGATGTGTCTGTAAGAGAATCCTTGACAACATTGGTATTATGATTCTTTAAGACATTTGTTAATTTGAAAGGAGAAAGAGTAAGGTCCTGCAATATTAATGACTAATACTTTGATTACAATGAAGGGCCATTTATATTATTTTCTTTTAGCTGTCTGTATTTCTTTTTTTTAACAAAATGTGATTTGCATCGTTTATGCATTTACTAAAATGTAATTTTTGAATTAAAATGGAATGATGACTTATACAGGTTTTTATTTAGAGATTTGAAGTAATTTATATCCATTTGTTTACTTACGGATAACTAGTGAGTATGGCCACCCACCTGTCACTGTTGCCCCTAACTGGGAATAAGGTAGTGAAGGAAATAAGGTCCCCACCCTCAGGTGGAGTGGCGAGGAGAGGAGGGATGAATATGTAATGATGGTGGGTGCTAAGCAGAAATGGAAATCTAAGAAGGGGCTAAGGGGCACTGGGACAGCCATGTAAAACCAGATGGCTGAAGATGGCTTTACTCTGAGGACTTTCTGGAAGATCTAAGGGAAATTAGCAAGTGAGCCACCCAGGCCCATGGAGGAAGTGTCCCAGGTGGGGTGAGCAGTGCGTGCCAAGTCCTGAGGTAGAAACACAGCTGCCATGTCTGTAGCGGCCCCCAAGGCTGGCACACTCAGGGCAGATGAAGAACCAGGAGCAGTTGAACATGATGTCAGAGCGGTGAAAAGAGCCAGAAAATGAGGTTCCTTTTAGATGGCTCTGGGGTTTTGTCTTTGATACGCAGACGTCCATGGAAAGCCACTGGGAAGGTTGTTAGCCCCAACAGCCTAACGATGCATTGAAATAATCTCCACATTTCAGTGGTTGTGAGAATAAACTCCCTTCCTCACTTAGGACTGTGTCCATCTACTGTGGACATTCTCCTAGGAGCTGAAGGTTGGGTTCTTGTCTACTTTGTTGCTTCCTCCCTCCACGATGGTGGCCAGTGCACACTCCTAGGACTAACCACAGAGAAAGAAGCAAAAGCCAGGCTAGCAAGCATGCCTGAGACCCTCACTCCTCTCCCCATCTAGAGCAGTGGTCTTCAACCTTCCTAATGCTGTGACCCTTTAATACTGTTCCTTATGTCGTGGTGACCTCCCAACCATAAAACTATTTTTGTTGCTAGTTCATAACTGTGATTTTGCTACTGTTATGCATTGTAAGGTAAATATCTGACAGGCAGGCTATCCAGTGTGTGATCCCCTGATGGGTCGCGACCCACAGGCTGAGAACCACTGATCTAACACCTGTTGTTTGACCAAATCTGCCATGGATGAGGTAAGGAACCAATGTAACATGCCACAGATTTCTAAGTTCAGTAGTGAACAGCCCCAGGCCACCACACTGAAATGCAGCCAGTCTACACTTTTTTTTTTTTTTTTAGTACCTCTTTTTCTTTGTCCAGGTGCTGTACCCTGAACTTTCAAAACAAACAGACAAACAAGCAAACAAACAACATTTGAAGATGAGCCATTGTGATTGTGACTTTTCACCTAGTGTGAAGTACTTCCCACTTGAAAGGGCACCTTAAAAAATTAGAGATCTCTGTATCCAGCTTGGGTACTCATCTGTCCCTTCTACCTTTTGTGGGAAAAGGAAAGTATACTAGTTTGGCACTGTGTTTGCCTATAAATAATTTAAAAAATTTCCAACTGTGAGGGACGTAAGTAGATAAAAGGATTTGTTTGGAGATGGAAGTATGGAGCTCACAACACCATCAGCATTCTAGCCTCTTTTCTTTATTTGAGTATATTTGTAGCCCATGGCTTCTGGCTTTTATACTCAGTGTTGTAAATTGGCTGCTTAAGTCACTGGATCTTTGTTTTGGGCCATTTGAATGTCGGACAAGCACTCAGCTAACGGAGATATGCCAGTTCATTGTGTTGCTTTCCATGATGTTCGCAGAATCCTCTTCCCATGTCTCTTCCTACGATGGGTAGGAATTGTGAGTGGTTCTTAGTCACCTACCCATAGTGCCCACAACAGAAAGGTGGAGCGATGAGACCCAGAAGAGCTGACATTCCGGCAACTTGGAATGCCAAAGATTGCTAACTGCCCCAGGGATTAGCTGGGCAGCAGAGCTAGCCATCTGGCTTGAAACTTTGCCCAGCAAGGGGCATGGAATTGGTCCTACTACCTGTATCACAACCAGGAATGATCCAATCATATGATCCTTTTTTTTAAAAAAAATTACAAATGTTATTATAAAAACCTTGTAAAAAATAAATAAAAACATCACACACCAAAATTAACCAGATGCAAAGTCTATATGAGCATATGGTTCTTGGGAAATCTTAGCAAGAATCCTGCTAAGTCGGTTTAGTGAGAGGATGCCCACCCTTGAACTCTGATCATCCTGGACATGGTGAAATTCTTTCTCTCTCATCCTTGTTGTCTGGTCACTCTAGCCTGCCCTCAAGTCTGCTCATGAGGAGTCCTGCTGGTCCTTGATGTCCTCTTGGCAATTTTCCAGCTCCCTCTCAGCTCTCAGCTCTCTGGCCATGCTTCCCCAGTCATCTTTGTGGTATATGTAGTTAAAGCCTCTCTCCCCATTACACAGTCTTCACTCAATCACAGTAGTCTGAATAAAGCTTTCCACGATGCTTCAACAAGCGCCATGCTTTTTTCTTAATAGAACTTTACATTACATTTTAGTCCCTCCAAGACTACTATCTTCTCATTAATTTTATCTTGACAAAGAAAAAAAAAACCCAGTAAATTTTTAAAGTTATTTTCCCAGGTGAGCATTAGAACTGCCATGAGGGCTTGCAATATGGCTCAGTGGGTATTGGAGCTTGCCACCAAATCCAAGCAACCGAGTTCAGTTTCTAAACCTGTGTGGTAGAAGGAGAGAACTGAATCCTGTAAGTTGTCTTCTGCCTTCCATCCACACTCACTCCATGACATGCACATACCCACCCACTCCCCCCACAATAAATAAATAAACAAACAAACAAACAAATAAATAAATGTTTGAAAAAAGGGAGAACTTCTTTGATAAGTTCCAAAACTAGATCCCTTGACAATTTAATTGCTCTTGAGAAAGAATGGCCAGTTTCATCTTGTACAGGCCCACTGGTGTATTGAAGATGAACAGTCTAGGGCCGAGTGCTGACTGTGCAAGTCTGAGAACCTGGGTTTGAATTCCTGACACCCACATATAAAAGCCAGGCATAGTGGTGCATGTTATTTATTAAGTGGCGCAATGTTATTCATTAAGTGGCACTGTTTACCATGTGAGAAAAGTCACGAGGTACAACAAAACCCATTATAAGAGTTTATTAAGGGAAGGAAACAGAAGGGATGTGCATAGGCCTATGGGAATGACCATGCAGGAAGAGGGGGGGGGGATAAATGGAACCTGCTTTTATTGGTTCCTCACACACACATGTGCATATGGGCTTACGTAGCTAATTCATGCATGCGCATAGATTACGTGATCATGCTGTGCGCAAATTACGTGACCATGCTGTGTGCAAATTACGTGATCACACAACACACGAATTACGTAGGATATAAAGCCCTGGGATGACTAAGCATCTTGCCAACAGGACGATCCCTGGGACGGGCCAGCCAGTCTAGTCAACTCGATGAGCTCCAGGTTCAAGGACCTGTCTCAAAACAAAAGGCAGAAGGACAGAGAGAGAGTTCAGTGGGTAAGAATATTTTCAGTGCAAACTTGAGGATTAGATCCCAGCACCCATGTCAAAAACAACAGCAGAGAAACAAAACCTGGTGGTGGCTTCATATAAACCCCTACTGTGAGGGGTGGAAGTGGATGCTGAGGTTTGCTGGCTCTCAGCCTAGGTCCAGGTCCAGTGGGAAATGGTATCTCAAAGGAATTAAGCAGAGAATCACAGACCAGGGCATCCAAAGTCAGCATCTGACCTATGCCTATTCACACATAGACACACATACGTACAAGTGCATATACCACACACACACACCTGCACACACACACACACTCATATGCTCACACACACTTATACACACACTCAAATGGTCACACATGTATACACCCTCACACGCACTAAAGATGAGCAGCCTGCTGGGAGGAGTGTAGACCTGTGTCCTAATATTTTTAAAAATACATGTGGCAATGGAAGCTAAGCAAATAGAGAAATCTAGAAGTAGTTATTTTGCTCTCCAGTCTTCCTTCTTTGTGCTGAATTATTAGATAGCAGGCCCTGTCCCTTCTCTAATGCCCCAGACATCCATCCTTTGTCTCTTTCTCTTCACTGCCAGGTCCCCCGCACACACAATCTAGGGAGGATGAGAAGAAGCCTAAACAAAGACGGCTCTAGCTTGTTTTACAGCACATCACTGGGAATAGCCAGGCAAGTGAAGGATGTTGCACTTGGTTCTTTGCAGTCTGTACCGTTCTGTCCCCCAGACAGGGCTTCCTCTAGAAGCCTTTCTCGTGAAGCTGGTGGGTCTCTTGGTTCTATTGTGGTCACATTTCCAGATGTTGAGAATTATCCTATTGTCAGTGGACATCTGGAACATGGCTCCCTAACAACGATGGCTCTGTCGATTGTTCTGCTGCGGAAAATGGAAGCTGTCCCCGGAGTGGAATGTATGACTGTGACTGTCACTGTGAGGCTCTCCCTGGGGGTTGTTGCAACTGTCATGGTGGAGTCTGTGTCTTTTGTAGCTCCTTCCCATGCTGGGCAGAGGGACTGGGCTGTTTTTAGAAGACTTCTTGCTTCATTTTCATCCCTCTGCCTGTGCTGCCTTCCGCCTCCAACCCCTGAGGACTGGTGTCTTCCCACACCCCACCCCCAACTTCCTCGGAATGCTAATGAAGTTTCCACTTTGCTCTTTGCTAGCAGATCAGGACAGTGACTGTGGGCTGAGGTGGCATCTCATTTATCCAGAGATGCGAGGGTGCTGGAGCTTGCAATCCTTATTTGCCACTACAAGAAATATTTGAAAGGAGGGGAGAAGGGAAATGATTGCTGAGAACCTCGGGCTGATGAGCATGAGCAAGGGCTGCAGGGGACAGTGGGAAAGGCAGGCGCTAGCCATTTCCCATCCATTTCACCTTCCCTTCCTGAGTTTGAAGATCTATAAGAAAAGAGAGCACACCCATTATCTGTAACGGATGACAGATACCAATTTCCTATCACACCAAGTCCTCCCTCCTACATTAAATTCATCATCATAAGTATTTTGCGTATGAAACTCAGAGGCATTAAGTATGTTCACAATTTTGCACACTCATTGTTATCATCCATCAACAGAACTTTTTATCATCCTCAACACAAACTCTGCACCTGTTAAATATTAACTCCACTTTTCTTCCTCCCTCCAGCTCCCCATAACTCTGGTTCTACTTTATATTTCTATGTATTTTTCATATAATTATTCCATAGAAGTAGACTATCTAACAGTTACTCTTTTGGTGTCCTTTTGGCTTATTTCCCTTAGGATATTTTCAAGGTTTATCCATGCTAGAGAATGTCATATAGCATTCTAAAATATATGTATGTCTATTTTGTTTATCTGGTCCTCTACTGGACATTGAGTTGTTTTGACCTTTCGGCTACTGTGAACAACTCAACTGTGGATACTGGCATCTCTTGAGTCTCTTTCTTCATTGTTGGTACCGGTACCACCAAGTAGAATTGTTAGATCACAGAGTGATTCTGTGTTCAAGTTTCTGGGGCATTGCCAAAGTGTTTTCCATAGTAGCAGTACCATTTTAGCTCTCTGTGAGTGAGGTACAAAAGTCCCGGCCTCTTCACATCCTTGCCAACACATTGTCCCCCTTTGTATTTCCATTTTATTTTTTCATAATTCTGGTCTAATGTGCATAAAGTATCTCTCTACATGGTTTTGATTTGTAGTCTTCTAATGGCCTGTGATAGGAAATATCTTTTCTTGGCTCCCAGGCCATTCATATTCTCTCTTTGGAGAAATGTCCATTCACATCTCATGCTTGCTTTTGAATTGGAATGTCTGGCTTTTTGAGTTATAAGAGACCTTCATATAGCCTGGATATTAATCCCTTATCACTTATGGAATGTCTACATATTTTCCCATTCTCCAGACTGACTCTTTTCATTGTCTAGATAACGCCCTTTGGTGCACAGGAATTGTTCATTTTGATAACATTTAATTGACTACTTTTTCTTTTGTTGCCATGCTTTTTGGGTCAAAACAAGAGATTATTGGTAAATGTAATGTTATGAAGTTGTAGCCTGTGTTTTCTTTTAGGATTTTTTTTTTTTTGTTTTTTGTTTTTTTTTTTGTGGAGAAGGGGTTCAGAAAGAGACTCACCAGATAGTCCAGGCTGGTCTTGAAATACAGCCTTAGCCTTTCCAGTGATGCCATTAGAGGACTGTACCATGATACCTTGCTTTCTTTCAGGAGGTTTATATTTTCAGTTCTATGGTCCATTTTGGGGTTAATTTTTGCCTATAGTCACAAAGAAAAGGCGAGTCTTATCCTTTTCATGTAGATATCAAGTTTCCCCAATATCATTTATCGAAGACACTGTCCTTTCTCCTGTTGAATGGTTTCAGCATCTTTATAAAAAAAAATCAATTCACCATACATGTAACAATTTCAACTCAAGTTGTGAGCTTCAGTTGTCTTGCAGAAATGGGTCTCTGATGGTGTGCAAACAGTGCTACTGAACCAGAGTAGGCAGCACGTTTCCTTGGGTAAACATTGCTTTTTCATTCTACCCAACACTGGATTAAGAGATCTCTAACATGCACTTGTCCATTTGCTTTTGATGTCTACTTACTGCAGTGCTCATTACGTGGGTTCAAAACCTTTCTTGCCTCGAAGGGTAAGGAGTAACCTTTTTACTAAGTAATCATTAAACTGCCACACGAACACTTAGGTGTGGGACTTTTGGAACCGTGTAGGGGAAAGAGGGATTGAGCATTTGAGATCTTGATTGCAAGGGACTGCTGGGAGATGTAATGTCTATAATTGGCACCATGTGTCATTATTCCTTGGAGCATCTCTCAGGCATTTGAAAACCCATGTTTATCGCGCCTTACGTATTTCCAGTTACATTCTTGAATGCTATCCTATGAGACCCACATGACCGTTCTATGGAAGTAAGCCAGCTAAACAAATACTTACTAAATTAAAGACACAAGACTCAGTGCAGTTGAGGGATTATATCCAAAGCTCATAGCTGGGAGATGACCCCTGACTTGGGGGCTTTTATTTTATAAGAGCTACTGTTCTTATTTATTTCTAGGGATGGAGTACTGGCCGTCTTCTCATCCTGATCAAGGAAAGGTGAGTGTCAAGAGATTTGATAAGGATGCACCCTAAGAAGATTGACATTTTTCTTAGTATATATTTCATTAAAAGCAACAGCCTAAGAACGACAGAAAAAATATAACCATAAGAAGGAAAAGCTTTTAGTTCTAGAAATTTTCTAGTAGGAGAACCCTGGGTTTATAGGGAAACAGTGGTTGGGTGGCCATGCTCAGGATGCATGCCACTTGTTCAAGGCAGAAGACTAGCCATTTAGAGCATCCCTCACATCTCCCAGATGAGCAGTCAAGGCTCCGGGAATGGAAGCAGCTTCCACATGATAAAGCTGCTGGATAAAGCCAACCTGGTCCTTCTGGTTCTAACCCAAAGACCTGACCAGAGATCCATCCTCTTTCTTAGCTGCATTCTCTATCATCCTCATTTCTACAACACTGCCATATAGTCAGACACTCTGTCATCTTGAATAAAGACTGTGAGCGTAGACTTGCTCATCATTTTCCTGGAATTCTTTTCATAAAATGAATCAAAGTAAATTTGTGCAATAGAAAGGAAAACATCTCCACTTGACAGGCCATCTAATGTGATGAATTTCTATAATAACAACTCAAAATAGGAAAAAACACAAGAAAATATATTGTATTGATTAATTACTTTATTGATAAGTTGACTTTTATTATTCATTGGGAATTTTTTTATTAAGTGTTAATATGTGCCTGGCATGGTGATCGGCACTGTGACTATCATGATGGGAAAAACTGAGCATGATCCCATGCTCAGTAAACCTGTAGTCTGGTGGGAAATGCTGTTATCAACCAGGGAAACTCATGAGCCAATGTACAATTGCTGCTCTGGTAAGTTGATGAGAAAGAAACATGAAGAGGTTGGCAGGGGAAGTCTTGCTGGGTTTGTAGACAGAGTCTTTCCTGGAAGATGGAATAGTCAAAGACAGAAGGAAACCTGGATACTCAAAACCTGATCAGAGGCTGCAAAGGGCAAAGACAGGAAACCACCCATTGGACCTAATGGCACAAGAATCATTGAGTGGGCTTGGCCCAACTCATCACCAGATGGGATGAATGGGCAGAAAGCAAGCAATATTAGGTAAGGCCCGTGGTCTTGGTCTATGCCTTAGGTCATGAAGCATGCCTTGTGATTTGTCTTGTGACCATTGCCAAATCTCTTCACCCTTCTCTACCTCAGTTTTCCTCATCAGCCCTGTGGCTTAATAGCCAGAGTGTATGAGAAATGTAAAGGCTTTGGAAATCCAAGTTTCAATTATTCTTCAGGGTCACCAAGCTCCAAGCATACCTTCACTCATGATAGGGTCATGTGAACCCACTTGAACCCACTGTTAGTTAAAAATATGATGAAGATAGGAATTTTTTAAGCCACTTCCGTTTTTTTTTTTGTTTTGTTTTGTTTTTGTTTGTTTTTTTTGCATAGCCTAGTTGCAAAGGACACTGAGAGCTGAGGCGTTTTTCTTTTCATGATTGGCGTTTCCTGGGACTTGTGGTTCACTACCATTGCCCAGCACATTGCTAGCTCAGGGGATCAATTCAGTTGCGGGGACTCAGGAATATAGTAAGAGGCCCTGGGCTTAAAATCCAGTATAACCAGTCTTCATACACTTGTTGACACACTCCCACTCCCACATAACACTCACACACACACATACACACACACACACACACACACACACACACACATACACACACACACACTATGCAAAGTGAAATTTTCAGTGAATGGATATCACTTTGGTATCAGCCTGATATTAAATAATCCCAAGTTGAACCAT
>CABHPQ010191125.1:28455-53252 GCA_902168405.1 Peromyscus aztecus
TTTCCTGTTGGAGATGAGCCCTTCCTTGTGTCTCAAAGTCTTGGGTTTATTTTTGGTTCATTTTATAAGAGACTTGTATTCTCTTATATTCTCAATTTCAGAGAAACATCAAAAGACTTATGTTTCTGGGAACATAATGCTTTTACTTATAGTTAGGGACTGTATTGTGTGTGTGTGTGGGGGGGAGCTGGAGAGATGGCTCAGCAGTTAAGAGCACTGGCTGCTCTTCCAGAGGACCTGGGTTCGGTTCCCAGCACCTGCATGGCAGCTCATAGCTGCCTGTAACTCTAGTTTCAGGGGATGCAATATCTTCAACTAGTTTCTCTCTCTCTCTCTCTCTCTCTCTCTCTCTGTGTGTGTGTGTGTGTTTACTAGGGAGCAAACCTGGGGCCTTCTATTTGCTTCCCTGGCCCTCTACCATGGAGCTACACCCCAGTCCTGTTTGCCTTGTAATCATCACTATGTGTCCCAGAGAACATTTCCCTTCAACCGTGTACTGCAGAGCTGAGAGAAATAAATTTTAAATTTCCCAAGAAATTCTGGCAGTGTGACTCATTCCATTTATTTAATGGTAAATATGACAGGTCCTTTTTGATTTCTCTATTAATTTAACTTCCTAGGTTGCTGTCATGATGATTAATTGACTATCAAGACAGAAAAATGGCAACTGTGAACACTGGCCAGTTGTGTCACACCGGTCGGTTCTTTATGTGAAAGTCCTTGCTGATACTCCAGACCTTAGTGAACTCCCTTAGACTGGTCCTACTCTCCAGTACAATGGCTACAGAGATACCGTTGAATACGGAACAGATAAGCTCTGTTTTCCTTTTGAAAACTTGCCTTGGCTGTGAATCAGTTCTATGGGAAGTTGAGAGTCCTGTGAGAAGAACAGTCGGTAAACACAATGATATACTTGTCTCAGAGTGAGGGCTAGAGATCTGGTCAGGCTCGGGTCCTTAAAACCCCGTGGTGTCTGTTCAACGCTCAACTTCACTGTTGGTGTGAGAAGGTGATGGACACTGGAGTTTTAGGCATAACAGAGCTATGGAGTGGAGGCAGTCTCCATCCTTGATCACCACTTCGGGGGAGAGTCCCCAGCAGTGGCTCACCCATGAGCCAGAAATAGATCTTTGGTGTTGAGTCATGGACACTTGTCCTAGTTGTCTGTCATAAGAGTTGACTGTGTGAGACACATCCCGGATGTAAAGTACGATGTGGGTTGTGCTCCAAGTGAAGTTTAGATGAAGTGTTATAAGGAGAGATTAAAGACTAATTAACTCTTAGGAAAGACAGAAAGATGGGATGACATTTAAGCCAAAACCCAATGAACAAAGAAGGATGGGGAGAAAGTTTGAAAAAATGGCTCAGGGTAGGCAAAATCTATTGACTATGGAAGCACATTCTGAGCTAGGGATGTGTGGCAAAGCTTCTTGGGTGCATGTTAGGCAGAGGTTAGAGAAGATGCTGGAGAAGAGGAGACAAGTTTCATCCACGAAGCTACTGACATGGAGCTCCCAACCCTGGGGCTGCCCACGAGAAGCTAGCCACATTGTCCAATGACGAGCATGGGTTAGGAAGATACTCTGGCCTATGTATGTCATACGGATAAAGAGGGTGGGGAGTGGAGGCTGGGGAGTTTCCAAGCAGAGTGCCTGGCGCTTTGGTTCCCTCTCCTCAGATAAGGGAAATGACTGTGGGAACAAAAGAAGGCAAACAGATGAAAGACTTATAGATGCTATAAGTCCTTGTTTAAAAAAATATTTAATAAATATACCGTCTAGGGGCGCACAAATTCTTGTACAAAGAAACTCAGACTTTTCAAGGTGGTAGTGAGGGTGAAGTTTACTAAATGACTTTGCCCTGTGTCCTTTCCTCTCACAAAAAGCTTTTTAAAATTCAGATATCTTACAACAATGAGTGTGTTTAGTAGATCTAGGACCAACTAGTGTGGTTATTCATCTTTATAGGACTGGGAGACCTGGTTGATTCATCTACAGGTCAGCTGGTCATGCCATTCAGTGGCTTCCTCCTGCCCTTGGGTGGAGAGAAGGCCAAGGAAGAGTGAGTGCTGCTTGGGAAGCCTGTCTGTGGCATCTATCAGGACAGATTTTAGGATCCATAAACACTGCAGGGAGATTGGGTGACATAGGTGCCTTAGGTGGGAAGGGGAATATGGATCTGCGCATGCCCGGTGACGCGGCAGACAGCAGTTCAGACAGCAGAAGGGATTCATCTTCCTGCTCATTGCACGTAGTCTTGATGTTATGGGTTCCCTCGTAAGTGAGGATATGGATTAGTGGTGAAATGAATCGGTAGTGAGGGCTGGATGGGAAAGAGTAAAGTTGGAGTTGCCTAAAATGTGGAGCTTGGGGCTCAGCGGTTAAGAGCACTGGTTGCCGTCCCAGAGGACCCGGGTTCAATTTCTAGCACCCGCATGGCAGCTCGCAACTCTCTGTGACTCAAGTCCTGGGAGAGCCATCACCCCTCTTCTGGCCTCCATGGGCACCAGGCTTAAAATTGGTACAAAGAGATACATACCTGCCAACAAAATACCCATACACATAAAAATAACAAAACAATATTTTAAAATGTGGACCTTGTCAGGCATTTATAGGAGAGTGAAATTGGTAGGAAGTTGGTATAACGGAGACAGAGGGACCTTCAAATGGAGATCCTGTCATCAGCCTAGGAATGGGAGGGACCGTGAAATTTCATCCAATCTATTCCTGAGCCTGTAAGCAGGGTTGCAGTTCCAACAGTACCCAAGAGGAAGGTGTGTGCTCTTTGTAAACATATCCAGGTTTTGTTAACACGCTGCCTCCTGTAATCTACACTGCTGGCTTACCACCCCAGGGGAGGGTGTCTGTTGTTGTTCTGCTTTGGATTTGGTCTGATCCAGTTCCTTCCAGCTGCGGTATATTCTATTTCTTCCCTGTGGCTCAGTGGCTATAAAGAGACACCACCGGGCCACCCATACAGCATTCCTCTGTGGCAGACACAACGGCAGTTGTGAAATGCCACATGCATTAGAAGCAGGCATAGGTTGTCTGAGGGTGTCTGTGCAATGGGAACTGCAATTGAAACCGTAACGATCATGAACATTCTGCTCACATCAAGGAGCCGAAAGAGAGAATTAAGAAAATACTCTGAGGCCAGGGTGGTGTTGAAGGGCCAGCTTCCTGTTTTGACAAGCCTGCTAGAGCTATAAACACCTACTGGGCCACAGTGACGGTGCAGGGAGCCAGGAGCCGCGTGGGTGGGTGTGAGTTAGTGTCCTGCCTCACGTTGGACAGTACTGAGTGCTGGCCCGATAAATTTCTACCTAAGAACCTCAAGTCCACTTTCCCAGGCTGCGTCCTGGTTTCTGGAAGGGACAGTAGTAGTCTCTGCTAAGACAATAGTTAGTGAAGCTGTTTACATTGACTGGTGTGACTTGGTTATGGTCTAAGTAGGGTGACCTGGGCAGGGGTCAGGTGGGATGGGGGATGATAACAGAAAGGGACTCACTGTGACTTAATCCCACTTTGTTTTGTAGCAACCTTTCATGTAATCACAATACCAGGAAAGAAATGTATGAACACAGGTGTTCATCACTCTATTGCTGTGACCGAAACACCTGACAAACTAGGAAAGGGCGGACTGTTTGACTCATGGTTACAGTTTTTCTGGCCTCATGTGCTTGGGTACGGTATCATGATGATAGGAGAACACAAGGGGAACATTTCTTCACTCCACTGTGGACAGGAAGTGGCAATAGAGGGCAGTACACTGAGCTCTGATCTGTTTTAAAGGCACATCCGTACTCACCACCTTCCTCTAGCCAGGCCCCTCCTTCCAGAGTTCCCACACCTTCTCAAAATAGTGTCACCCCCTGGAGTGCAAGCCTCCAAAACATGACTCCTGGAGGGACCTTTCATATTCGAACCATAACAGTACATGAGCTGGCGGCTCCGTTTTATAAATGAGGAAGCAAAGACTCCAACAGGTAGAGTCACACAGTGCCACAGTGGGGTGAGGGTTGCTAGAGACCCTTGGCTTAGAGTAAGAGAAACTGGTTAGGGAAAAGGGGGGACTGGGTCATTGGGAAAAGGGGGAATTGGGTCATTGGGAAAAGGGGGGACTGTGTCATTGGGAAAAGGGGGGTATTGGGTCATTGGGAAAAGTGGGAATTGGTTCATTGGGAAAAGGGGGGATTGGACCATCAGGGAAAGGGGGAATTGGGTCAAGGCCAAGGTCTCAGGCTGGGAAGACTGAAGGGGTTTCAAAAGGAAACAGAATCAGGTTCTTTTAAGATTTATTTATTTATTATGTATACAATGTTCTGTCTGCATGTATCCCTGCAGGTCAGAAGAGGGTGCCAGATCTCATTACAGGTGGTTGTGAGCCACCATGTGGTTGCTGGGAATTGAACTCAGGACCTTCGGAAGATCAGCAAATGCTCTTAACCTCTGAGCCACCTCTCCAGCCCCAGAATCAGGTTCTTAAAACCTGTAGAATATGATGTCTCTCCCCATTATTTTATCATGTATCCGTGCGTGGTGTATATTCATACGTGTGTGTGTGTGTGTGTGTGTGTGTGTGTGTGTGTGTGTGTATATGTGTGTGTGTGTGTACACATGTGTGTGAGCATGGCCCGAAGTTGATGCTGGGTGTCTTCCTTGATCATTCTTCCTTGATCATTCTTCCCTTTATTTATTGGCACACTGACCTTGCCAGTGTTGGCTAGTCTGACGAACCAGCCTGGCCTGGGGTTCCCGTCTCTATACCACAAGTGCCGGAGTTACAGATGGTTGGCTCACCTACTGGTTTTTAAGTGGGGTCCGAGGATTTGAACTCTGGTCCTCATGCTTGTCAGGCTAGCACTTAATCTACTGAGCCACCTCTCCAGTCCCAGAGAGTAGGGTTTCTTATTCTCTTCAACTCTGGGGCCTTTCAAGCCTGCTCATCCGTTTCTGTCTTTTCTCAATGACTTGCTCCCTCTACTAGCTGACTCTGGGCTCCGCGTGTCCTTTTGGTTAGTGAATGACAGGGTCCCTACACACCCATGATTATGTTCCGAGGAAACGTCTAGACTCAAAGTCTGAATGGCCTAGCTTGCTTTGGGTTTCTCCTCCGCCCCTGTTCCCCAATTCTCATCACCTCCATAAGGCCTACGGAGCAGATAATTCTGAAAAACAGCTGTGGTGGGGCAGATGAAGTGGCCGGCCTATTTACTGAATGACGGGGAGGAACAATGTCCCAGCTTACGCTTCGTTACTGCTCTACCTATAACCCGAGTCAGCACAAACTGAAACAGAAATTTGGAGCCAACACATCTTGCCTGGTAGGTTAGTGGTGACATTCACAGGCTCCACAGCTGGGTGAGATCGATGTTCCCTCGCCAACAGCTGCACAGCGTCTTCCACACTTGAATTCTCTAAACCTTGCAACCAAGGTGTGTGGTGTGTCTCAGCCATGGGGGTCTAACTATCTGATTCTGATGGGCAACCAAGAGGAACAGCAAGAGCCTGTGTTGTACTGGGGGCCTCTGGGGTCTCCTTGGCAAACAACCTTCCTAGTGCTGCGACCCTTTAATACAGTTCCTCATGTTGTGTTGACCCCCAACCATAAAATCATTTTCATTGTGACTTCATAACTGTGTTTTTGCTACTGCTATGAATAGTAATGTAAACATTTTCGGAGATAGAGGTTTGACAAGGGGTCATGACCCACAGGTTGAGAAATTCTGCCAAACCTGGTATGAGGATGTTTAGATAGGCAGGGTATCTCTCTAACTCGTTCTAAAAATTATATTTTTAATTACATTACCAGACCTCAGGTTTGCACATGGTGTCTCATACTCTCTCCATTATGGATAACTGTCTTCCTGCTCCATTGCCTCCCTTGTCCCCCACGGTGCCCCCCCCCCCCCCAAATCTCCATCCCCAGCATTTCTCCTCTCTGCAGGAATTTTATCTACGTTTACTATCCTCACTCTCTTAACAAAACCTCTCACAAAACCCCTCTCCTAGTTTCCTGACTTCCATGGTTACTCCAAGTCAAACATAGGCAGCTGAAAATGCACAGTTAGGATCCACATAGGAGAGAGGACGTGTGGTGTTTGTCCTCCTGGGCCTGGCTTACTTCACACTGTGTTGTTGTTGTTGTTGTTGTTGTTGTTATTGTTATTATTGTTTTGTTGTTTTTCCAGTTTCATCCATTTGCCTGAAATTTTTATAATTTCATGTTCTTTACAGATGAATAAAACGTGATTGTGTGTATGTACCGCATTTCCAGTGTCCTTTCTTCAGCGGATGGACATCTAAACTAATCTCATATTCCAGCTATTGTGAACAGAACAGCGACAAACACGACGTGTGAGCATCTCTGTCGGGGACATAGAGTCCTTGGGGTACTTACCTAGAGAGTGCTGTGGCTGGGATAGATGGTAGGTCTATTTGTGATTTGGGGTTGTTTGTTTGTTTGTTTGTTTGTTTGTTTGTTTTGAGAAACCTGAAGACCTTTCTGGGTTGGCCGTGCTAGCTCCCGCCCCCACCAGCAGTGCGTAAAGGATTCTCTTTGCCCACATCCACGGCAGCGTTTCTGTCAGGTGTATTTTTGATGATGCCATTTTGACTGGGATGAGACAGCATTTCAAATTAGTTTTAATCTGCATTTCTCCGAGGCTAAGACTATTTCAGGTGTAACTAACTGCTGTATGATTGGATTTGAGGCATGCTCCACAGGAGGGAACCCAGGCTTGGTTCTGCCAACCCATTTGAAGTGACATGGGTGGGGGAAGTCGTCGGCTCTAGTGGGAGCTAACCACTGTTGTGTAGTTAAATTGACACGGCATCAAACCATCTTCTAAATATCTATGTTTATACTCACAGACAAATGCCGCCCTCAGCTTTAACCAAAATAGCCTATTTTTGTGGTGAACAGTGGTGAAGGCATAGACTCATGGCTACTCAAGGTTCTGAGAAGTGATGGCCGAAGGCCTGCCCCAGACCAGGACATCGATATCACTCGCTCTTCTATGTGGGGAGCATGATGAAGAGAAAGTATGTAAGAACCAGATGATAGGGAGAGGGGCTGGAAAATGCTATTGGAGCATGGCAGCCATTGCATCATGATGTCACAACTGTGGCTGTCTGCACCGGGCCTGCCCAAGACTGACTCTGTCACCAGTTTGTCATGGATGGGGATGAGGGTCACCGGGCCCTACCCTTCCCTGCTGAACTATTTGCTGTCAGCGGATTGTCGTCGTCGTCGTCGTCGTTTTTAGTTATGTATCTACAGGGAGCCCATCAAGCTCCAGTGGGTCGTTCCAAAAGCCAGGGTCACACAGATGGACCTGATTAAACTCAGCGGGCCACAGAATGAAGCAAAAACATGGCGAAGAGATTTCAGGGAGAAGCCGTGATCAGCAGAAGTAGGAGAGACAAGAGACAAGGTATGAGAATAATGAGAATGTGTTATACACACACATGAAATTATCAAAGCCAAACATTCAGTATTTAAATAAAGAAAAAAGAAATCGGCAGTTAGTCTGCAGATAAGAAAGGCTGAACTTGTATTTCTAACTGGCCTAAAACTTTATACTTTAGCCCGGAGACGCCCAGCTGCCACACTTGGGTTTTGGTTTGCCAACTGTTTAGAGGGATGTGAGTGGTCCATTTATTGACCTCACCTAAGGTTATGATCTTGATATTATCCTAGCACCCACATCATTGAAATGAATAATGAGGACACTTTTGCTGTGATTCTGTAATCCTCTAAAATCCATCCATCTTGTGAGATCCGGGGATTCAAAGCCAAGGTAGGAAAAGGCTACTTAGCCCCATTTTATAGAAGGGGACACTGAGACCCTGATAGAGGAAAAGACTGGTGACAGCCATCTTCAGAGCTGGTGACAGACCCGGCACTGTGATGACGGTCCTTGCTTCTGCCTTGCTACTGCTGAGGTTGCATGTCTACCAGTCCTTCCCTTGTGTCTGAAAAGCAGCCACACAGCCATCTGGGAGCTGAGACTCCACTTGAGAAGGCGGCTAGCTGTCAGACCTTTTTTGTATGCCTCTGAGAGCTCGGAGTCAGCGACTTTTTCAGAACAACAGCAGAGACAGCCCAGCCTGCAGAGCTACAGGCTGAAGCCAGGCCTCACGTCCCTGCCTTGGCTCATCCATCCCCAAAGGGAACAGAAAACAATCCCCACAGTGACTCTGAGGCAGCTGAGAAACCTTTCTGCAGCCTTCATGCTCATCCACGGGACAGAGCACACAGCCATTCTCTCTGCCCACAGCCGAGCCCCACTGGGCACAGTCACAAGCGGCCATGCTCTCTGCCCACAGCTGACCCCTGCCTCACAGACTCACAAGGAGCCGGCTTCCAGTCCACAGCCCAACTTGCCGGGCACCACAGAGTCAGGTTTATGGCTCCCTTGTGAGACACAAATCCAGATGTTTACCAATTCCATTTCCCTAACACGAGCCTTTCTGGGTCTCCCCGGCACTCATAAATTACCTCTAGAATGTCACTGGCTTCAAAACTATTTCCCTTTCATTGGCTTTGGGGAATGCAAGGCAGTGGAGGAGCCTCATCTGCACCAATCCCTCAGCCCTTCTGGGGCACACTGAATGTTTTTAAAGCATGCTTTTATCTTAGTTCCTATCTCCTCAAGTTCTTAAGCACATGGCCTGTGGATTTATTAGCTGTGAGTGGAGCCTGCCCACAGGACCTGACTTCTCTCTGTGGCTTTAGGAAAAGTCATTTGCCTTTTCCCAGGTCCCAAGGTGGCTCACCTGTGAAAGCTGAAGAATTGAAATAGTAAGGCCACAGTTACAGTTGGCATTTGGTCTAGCATGCAGTTTTGAATGGGGGTGACAGTCTTCTGAATTATAATATGAACAGCACGCCGTGGAATTGGATACCACACATCTGACAGCCATACAAAATGGTCCTGACAGTGGGTCACTTGGTACCAGAATTCTAAGTGCTAATAACCTTGGTCAAACGTCCTCACCCTTGCCAGGGAAACCAAGGCTATTGGAGGCATGACTCCTTAGAAAGTGGCTCCAGATCACACTCTTGTGTTTGACTCAGAATTCTGCTGCTGCAGCCGCAAGGCTTTGGGCAGTGCAGTGGTCAGTGCCCCATTGGCCAAGTCATCACGACTCTTACCACTGAAATAATCCTTGCCTTCAGTCTGGCCCAACTGCCTGGCTCTGGTTCTTCTCCTGGCTGCAATGGGACATTTCCCACTCCAAAGGGACTTCCTGAATTTTAGGACCCTTTCTTTAGTTATTTGACTTGGGAAATTGGCTCCATCCTCTTTTGCTTTTTAAGACAGATTCCTATATAGTTCACACTAGCCTTGAACTCACCACTGTGCCACTGAAGATGACCTTGAATTCCCAACCTTCTGTTCCCATCTTCCAAGCACTGGGGTGACAAGTGTATACTGCCAGAAATATTGTGAATCCCTCCTCATGAGCCTCATCACCAGCCTCCTCCATAGCTGCCTAGCATCTTATCATGGGATAATGTTCATGTAGCATTTTGAATGGTGAACAAGGTACTGCCCATTCCTAAGTAGACAGAACACATCTTAAACATCTCTCAATGAACACATGTATCACAGCAATTGACCAAGGTGTCTGAATCCTAAAACTGGGCCAAGATCCACTGGGGGGATTTTTTTTTCTTGTTTGGTGAGATTTCCAGACAGGATCTAGCCAAGACATTGCTTGGTCTCTTGTTCGAAGCTATTTTGAGTTTTTGTACATGTGGAACTTATTCTTCCTATATTTAGCATTATCCCAGCAGCCAGGGGTGTTTGGAAATGTTTTCGATTGACCAGCTGTGGTGTGTTAGCAAATCCTTGCATGTGTTCTGCAAAGCCTTAAAAACCCAACTGACTCCCTTTGCCAGAAGCGTCTGCAGCCTGAGCTACGCTGACCACACCTTTTGCAAAACTTTGCCCGGTGAATGATCCTAGATCAGGACTAGGAGATCCCGGGGAAAGTCAAATGCTGATGATAACAAAGAACAGGCTCTTGGATGATTCTAACTGGAAGATGACAGCAGAGCAATCAGGAGCGTTGCCCAGAATTCTCAAGTGGTTAGAATCTTGATGTTCTAGCTCAGACTGCCCCAAGCCCTCTATGTAGTATAGGGTGACCTTCAATTGGCTATCTCCCTGCTTCAGCCTCATTAGTTTTGGGGATTATAGACTTGTGTTATATCATGTCTAGTTAAGTATTTGGAATTTTCTATCAGAGCCCATCTGGCTTCCTAATGCCTAAGCACGTTCTTCAGCTTCCCATTACTGTAACAAAATACTGGAGATAATCAACTTAAAAAGAAGAAAGGTTTATAGTTTTGGAGGTTCAGTCCATGGCCGGTTGGTCTTGTTGCTTTTGGACTTGAAGTGAGGTACCACGTTGTGGCAGGAACTGTGTGGAGGAAGCCTCTTCACCTTGTGGTTGAGATGCTAAGAGAGAAAAAGAAGGAAGAGGCCAGGGGTCCAGTGTCATCTTCAAGAATACATCCATGTTGGCCTCCCCCTGGCTCTTGCCTATTATAGCTCACATCCTTTCCAAAGAGCAGTAAGCTGGGCACCAAGGCCTTAATACATGGTTGTGTGGATGAGAATTCCTGGAAAGAAGCTGAGTCAGAGACAGATGGACTGATTAGAACTTCGGTGATGTGCAGAGGTTGAGATGTTTACCGGTCCAGAGCCTAACTCCTGCCCCTGGCTGGCTTTAGCTCCCTGAACAGTCATTCCTTACCCACCTCTATGTCAGAACTAACATCCTATGACTAATAGATAAAAACCTTTTGGAATCTATTAAGTTAGCAGATCCCCAGCTTCCTCCAGCCCCAAAGCTGAGAATGTTACCAGACAGCATCTGAGGCCCACAGGAGAGATTTCTCCATCTTCTTGTAATTGCCCCTCTGATGTGCCCACTAATATATTTTTAAAATTGCCTTGATTTATGACTTTCTTTGTTCTGTGACTATAAAACGCCACAAAACTGCTTCCATGTGGGAACATTGTATTTGAGGAAACTTAATGTATGTTCCCAGGCTGGGGTCACTCATGTTTGTTCCAGAATGAACTATTCGATTCCTTTGAGATCAGAGCTATTCTTTCAATGACAGTTCTTTGGGGACGTTTAGGACACAAACTATAATGCTAAGCATGAACAACAACCCAAATCTCAGACTTCCACTCATCCTCCACTTCTTAATTAAAAAAAAAAAAAGATGTATTTATTTTTATGTGTATGGGTGTTTTGCCCACACAAATGTCAATGTACCATATGCATTGCCTGAGGATAAAGCTAGAAGAGGGTGCTGGATCTCCCTGGAACTGGAGTTACAGAGGGTTGTGAGCCACCATGTGGGAACTGGGAATTGAACCCAGGTCCTCTGGAAGAGCTCCCAGTGTGCTCTTAACCACTGAGCCATCTCTCCAGCCTCTCTCCTTTCATTTCTAATAGATCTAAGTGTTCTGATCCAGCATTGTTTCAGACCTAGGAGGGAAAAAGCAACGGCATGCTTGGGGAACCAGCAGCGCTCTGCCTGGCAAGGACACTTCCTGTTGTGCAAGAATGTCACCTGAAGCCCCCAATGTATCAAAAATTCAGTTCAAATTAAAGACTCTGAAAGCAGCAGATCGCCAAGTCCTTTTATTCCCCTTGTCAACCTGCAGCAAGAGATACAAAAGGAAACAGCTTCTCCTGCCCACAGATTCCTTCCTCCAGAACAGTCCAATTTTGTCTCTGGTGGAAGGACTTTTATTCTCAGTCTTTTGTACTATTTACTTCGGGAGTTTCTGTTCAATTTTACTTTTATTTACTTTTCTACGCAAAGTTAAACATGTGGCTTGAAATATGAGGAAAACTCTACCACTGAGGTAAAGGAGGCCACCGTTTTGGTTTCATGACCAAGCCAAATGGGTTCTGGGCCCAGTTCTCTGTTGTCACTCTTGGCAGGGGAAAATATACGTGCACTAAGTTAACAAGCATAATTAGGGTGATTAACCATTCCTTAGTTTATTTGTAAAAGATAATTATAGAGGAGAACTGAATTTGTAAGTTGCTGAAAGACCAAGTGAGGTATTAGCCAGTGATGTGACGGCTGGTTAGATGTGTATTTGTAGGTCTGTGGCGTACCTGTGTGTAGTGGATATCTACTACAAAATTAAACCAAGAAAATATTGCAGCGACTGTTACTATACTAAGGAGCATTATAATTATTATCTTCTTTCAGAGACAACTCAGCAAAACCAGTGCTTCTTCGTTCCCTTTAAAGCATTTATACACTTGAAATCTGATCCAAAAGGGTTGGAAAAAGAAGTACCAGGCTGCCCTTCCCTGTTCAGGCCCTTCCGGGAACCATACTCTTGTCGTTCATCAAAGAAGCATCTTTTTTTCAGTAGATGGAGGCTATTACAGAGATCTACAACCGGCCAGGATGCCGAGAACAAGTGACCGTGGCGTGCCAGCCCCAGATGGGACATTGATGACACACCCTCAACATTTAATGTTGAGAGAATGCCAGGAGAGAGAGGCCAGAACCAGGACTTCTGTGAAACAGTGTCTCTTGGAGATGACAGGGGTGCTGTTCCCATGAAGTCTCAACAGTATGGCTGCCTGCAGAGGACCACAGCAGCTGACGTGCCCACGTGGATGGGGGGTTCACAAGTTCCCTCCATAGATGGAACACAACAGGCATCAATGGCTGCTGAGAGAGGGAGACTCGGTTTCCTCTAGAAATGAGCCCCTGGTGGGTTGTTTAATCCTAAATGGTCACCCATGAACACATGGACACTTGGGCACCACAAACTGAACTCAGTAGGGTGTGTGTGTGTGTGTGTGTGTGTGTGTGTGTGTGTGTGTGTGTGTGTAATTATAGAAGAGGTCATGAAGGGATTCAAGAGGGATGGTGGTCGGGACAGAGAAGGAAGTGAAGGAGGGCGAGGGAAGGATGGGACTTGTGTAGATACAGCACTCACGTTTGAAATTCTCAAAAATTATAATTAAAACTTTTTTAAAAAATAAAAAAGTATATATAACAGGGAGAGGAAAAGGTCATATTAAATATATATGTGCCCTTACTATATAAATAACTCCAAACACCAATTGTAAACAGATAGATAAGTAAATGAAAAAAAATCTTCAAAAGCTATGAACGGCTATTTCCCAAGTAGCCAACAAGTCTGTGAATGGATTATCTGTAAGCGCCTGAGCTTACTTACTGGGCCAGGGTCACCTGATAAGGTGTGAGGAATGAAATCCGGCTAGGTGGAGGGTCCACAGCAAAACTGAGGCTGTGGCAATTTTATTGCGAGCAGTCAGACTTTTTGTACCTTTTTTAGAAACAGATTATAATGGCAATTGCCAGCATCAATACAGTTTTAGCTGCCGGGATATAATGACTTTACAGGGTGCAGAAGATTAATATCTAAGACCAACTGTCCTTTCAGGCTTCCATGCTTCCTTGACTACTAAGAGAACATTCAGAGAAGCACAAAGTGGCCCGAACGCTCCACTACCTGAGGGAGTGCGTCAGTCTCTCAGAAACTGGAGGGTACATCATGCCCCAGGAAGCATGGACTCGAACCTAAAAAACCTATGATGCATGCCTCTCAAGGCAGCTAGGCCAGGCCAACTTCATGACTCCCTGAAGTTATCAATGACATGGAGGTAAATAAAGCTTATTTAACATTCCTTAGTTGATGCATATCATATTTGGTCTTCTTTATTTTAATTAATAGCCCAATAACATCACTGCATATGAGCTAAATATGTCTGCAAGACGAACACCTTGAAGGGGGACTGCTGAGCCAAAGTAAATAATTTTGTGATTTTGGGAACTATATGAAAAAAAAAAAAACACCATGATGCAGCTCATGTGGACTACTCTTTCTCCTGCAATGACTTCTTCACAATTTAAGGGGACGGCTGGCTTTGCAAGAAAGCCTGCCTAGAATGTCTCCCCTCACCAAGGGCAGACAGGGCAATTTTAACAAACTTCCTGGTACTTCTAAGTTGGCTCAGAGGCATTCCTTTAGCTTGGTCTGGATGCTGACACAGAGTCAAAGGAGGCGAGAAAGAACGTGGAAGGAGTTTTCACATCTTCCCGTTCTGGTGTCTGAGAGGAGAATCTGTGTACAAATTTGCTTGAAAAAAAAAATAACCAAAACACCAAGTAAGCAAACAAGCAGCCTAAACAAATAAAAATGAGAACAACAACAACAGTAAACCCCCGAGGTTCATGGGGCACATTGTTTCTCTTCCTGTTTTCTTCCTAGCAAGCCATTCTGAACACTTCCACATGCCTTGAGGTCCACATTTCATCACCATCAGATCTCGGAGAACCTGCCTCCCAGTAGGTCTTCACTCTGCCCGTTCCTTCCCGCTTCAGTGACGACGTCATCTGTCACCATGGCCTTCAACCTGTTCTTGCTCTAGGGCAAGAGCACCTTCTGGGCTAGGAAGCAGCATGCAACGTTTTTCTACGTACAAACCTTCGGTGAGTTTGTGTGTGGGAAAGACGGATCAAGCGTGTGCCGCCCTGTTTCTTCTACGGAAAGCTGCGAAAATCCCCGGAGAACATGTGTAAGAGGGGCAGCGTGAAGATGTTGAGAATACCAAGCAGAGCAGGACAGGGCAAGTGTCTCACAGTGTCAGCGGCAACAGATGCAGGACGGCAGAAGAGGGGAGGGAACCCCAGAACCCTAGCTTACGGGATTTTTGGAATGTATGGGAAAAAAAAAAAAAGCACCAAAACTATTAGGACAGTCCCAGAGAAGAGGAAGGTCAAGAGAGAGATCTCCTGTCATTGCTGACTCCCCCCCTCAACCCCCACTCTTAATTTGATGCAAGAGAAATATCCTGCTCCTAGCTCTGGGTTCATTTTTAAATCATTAATAAAAATAAGCATGCTATTGCTTAACTTCCAAACAGTTAGGAATTCTTCACTCAAAATGATTTCTCTCACTGCATTTCTTCGGAAAGGGAATCTACTTTGTGAATGCAGAATAGGAGGAAAAAGGCAGGCAGGCAGGCAGGATCCAGTGAAGCTGAATGTCAACTGGCCCGACTGCGGTCTGCATATGACTGGTCCTGGCTGTGATCCACGGCTTTTTAAGAAATCAGCAAGACTTTGAGTGCCCGTGAGCAGTGAGAAAAGAGATTTGCAAAACCTTTCTTGGGAGATGCTCAGAGAGCCCCGCTGGGTCTATCGGCAAAGGATTGCTGGGAATTAGCAAGCTAAATTCAACTGGAAGTTGAATTCAGTTTCTTGTTACTGTGTCAAGGTAATAGCAACTTAAGGAAGGAAGGAATGGTTCTTTTGGCTCACAGTTCAGGGAAACATAGTCCATCAAGACAGGGAAGCCATGGTGGTGAGGGCTGGAAGCAGATGATCACGTTGTGTCCACAGAAGCAGAGAGTAATGGATGTGGCTGCTCATCTCACGCTCTCCTTTTCCCTTAGTCTGAGACTCCAGCCCGTGAATCTGTGTTATTTACATTTAGGGTAAGTCTTTGCACCTCCATTAACTGGATCTAGAAAGCCCCTCACAGACATGCCCAATGGCTCTCCCCTCCCCCTAGCCCGTGCCGCGCCACCCCCCAGATGAGTCTGGATCCTTCGAGCTGCAGTGAGTATTAACCATCACAGCAGCTAAGAGGCAGGTGTACCTCCTTCGTTCCACTATTCCACTTGATAACTGGATGCTGGAAGGAAGGAGGCCTTTGATCATTTCAAGGAACAATGTCTACCAACTAGGAGAGCCACGTACACTAAAGGACTTTTCCGTAGCAGGTACCATAATCCTAACCATGACATTTGATTACACTTGGGGTAGTGACACCTGATTGCAAGGGAATAAATATCTCAGACACACTGTATATGGTGCCAGGTGTTCCAAACAAACCCGAAGGTATCTTCAAGAAAGACCCTTGGGAATAGTTAGAAGGAAAGAGTTTGGGGCACAGTGTTGCCCAGGGAATGTGACTGGGAAATGAAGCTAA
Organism: Peromyscus aztecus; assembly: GCA_902168405.1. Lineage (NCBI taxonomy): Eukaryota > Metazoa > Chordata > Mammalia > Rodentia > Cricetidae > Peromyscus > Peromyscus aztecus. The sequence continues at coordinate 44,480 of CABHPQ010191125.1, forward strand.
TTTGTGTGAATCTCCATAGACCTCAGCTCACACTTATTTGACTTTTTTTTTCCTGTTGCTCTTGGTAGCAGGGTCCACTGCTTTGTATTTCAAAGCCAGCTTAATGGCCAGGAGTACAGAAGGTCTTTCTCTCTCTCTCTCTCTCTCTCTCTCTCTCTCTCTCTCTCTCGATATTTGGCATCCTATCCTACTACAAATACTTGCATGAAATAATGTTGGCATGAAGTGATTAAGTATACCTCATGAATCTGTTTCTGGTTTTGGTTTTATGAGTCAGTTCCTTAATATGGGACTCATAAAAAAACACAGAGAAATTCCATCTTAAGAAGAAATATAACTGACTCTTCTCTCTACTCATCCCTCTGCCTTAAGAACCCAGGGATTAGATCCCAGAAGGCTCCGTGGTGTTTCTTAGCTTCCAACATTGAGCTTGCCCCATTAGCTGTGCCTTTTGTAGCCTGGTTTTATGAATTGCAATTTATGGGATCTCCTCTCTTTACGCTTTGTGAGTTACTTCCATTTAGTAAATTAATTTTGCAGCAAATTAATTTGACTCACACAGGAAGGCAATACATTACTGTTCCAGAGGTTTTTAGAGGGAATGGATGTCACACGCCCATGGGCTAAAGGACAGAAACATGGGGCAGGACGAAGCTTCAATTCTGACTTGCTTCAGAGAATCCCTTTGCTACAGATGAGATGGCACATTCGTAGGCAGCTGTATCATATGGATTCTTCCTTCAGTGACTGGGGACACAGGGGCCCAAACATGCAGAAGGTCCAACAGCACTTTGAGTTCTTTCCAATGTCTGAATGTGTTGTCAGGGTCAGTGGGAGAGGCTCTGGTTCCTAAGATGGCCTTCTGACTGCCCTGGCCAGCATCAGTGGGTGACCCCTTCACTGTCCTACCCCCTTTCTACAGTGGTCCATTAGAGGCTGGTGGGAGGCAGACGTTTTCTTCCAGGTGGTGTCCCAGGATGCTCTTCTTTATGTGCATTCTTTTGCTTTTTGTGTTTGTCAGCTTTCTATGACAGTGAAATATCCGATCAAAAAGACTTAAAGGAAGATTGACTTCTGTCTCTTCATGGTTTCAGCCCATGGGTTGCTGGCTCCATTGTTTTGGGGCCTGTGGAGAGACAGAATATCATGGTGACGAGCAGGTGATGGAGAGCCGCTGGCCTTATGACGGCCTCGAAGGAGGGAGGATGCTGGGAGGCCCTGCTGGTCAGAGGTTGCAGTCTAGTCTACTATGGCCTGGCAGCTTTCTCTGAGCTTGGCAACATGGATGACTCCCTCCCCTTGGTGGAAGGCATTCGGTACTCTACCTGACCTTATTTTGGAGCCAATTTGGAGCTGGTAGGTCTCTAAGCCTGGATGCCTGACTTATCACTAGTGTGACCCTGGAAGCAGTTCCCTGCATAAGTTTTCACCCTGCTGCCCATGGTAATTAGACATCGTGCTTCCCCAGATGATAACTAAGACTTGTACTAGGAGCCTTATGATAGGAGTGTGCTGTTTAATGCAAATTAGATGATTCCCTAGCTACTGTCCCCAATCCTATATATCCCTTACAGTCTGGAATAAAGCTGAGCTGATTCACTGAAGTCATATCCCGGAGGGCTATCTCCATCTTACTCACAGGCTGGATAAGGCCCTGCTTGCTGCTTCTGCCCCCTTTGCCCCTGTGGCTCTATGGCCAATGGACTGTGGGGGATGAGGGGACCCACAGGAGGGAGCACAGAAAGAGAATTTTTAAAGAATATTTTTTAATATATATGGGTGTTTGCCTTACATGTATGTCTATACATCCTGTCCATGCAGTGCCTGAGGAGCCGGAAGAGGACATCGGTCCCCTAGGGACTAGGGTTAAATATGGTTGTGAGCCACTGTGTGGGTTCTGGGAAACAAATGGAGAGAGGGAGAGAGAGAGAGAGAGAGAGAGAGAGAGAGAGAGAGAGAGAGAGAGAGAGAGAGAGAGAGAATGTATTTTCACAAAGCCCCCTTTCCAAACCCATTAATTTATGAATCCACAAATGGGCTCCTCCTTTGATGAGGTCAAGGCTCCGTGAACATCACTCCTCTGGGGACCAGTCCTTTAATACATGAGCTTTGGGAGACATTTCATATACAACATCATCTTCTGTCAATCACTTTGACAGCTCTAGGCCTTTCTGCCTGTCATTTTTCTCCAACCTGTGTTTTCTATCTTGGATGTATCTTTGAGTACCATTTAGGCCCGGGGTCCACCTTGCTCTTTTTCTCACCCTTGCCTCCCTGTCAGCCCGCTTGAGCGTTTTCTAAACACTGGAAAATCGGTTCCTGTCATGTGGTCCAAACACTATGGGAGAATCAAGGAGTCCTCTTTATGGTTGAAGTCAACGGTGTGCAGGTAGTTTCATGATAAAAGCCAGTGAACTGACAGGATTTTTGGCGTGTGTTATTATGTCTCATTGTAAGTGGCTCGTCTGTTAAGAGCGCTTGTTCTCGCAGAGGACCTGGTTCTGGTTCCCAGCACCCATGTGACGGCTAACAATCATCTGTAGCTCCAGTTCCAGGGAATCTTAGGTCATCTTCTGACCTCCGAGGGTACAGTGTGGTGCAAGTACAAACAGGCAGGTCAAACAATCACAGACATAAAATCTAAAAAGAAAACGGTCCCAAGTTCAGTGCACACTCCGTCACATACTCGTGATGCCAGGAGGTCCTAGTAGTTGGAAGGACATAGAATACAGAAAAATGATGCTTCTTCTCTGGAAATGGGTTTAAAGAACAGGCCTCACATCATCTCTACTGGCTTCCTAATGACAGTTCAGACCCCCCGCCGTCAGCTTCTAGTTTGGAAATGACTTCTACAAGCTCCTCTTTCAAATTGAGTAATCCTAGGACTCTTGAGTGTTAATCCCAACTTGGTCCTCATGCCAGGAAAGCAAATATCCCAGAGAAGGTCCCCCAAACACCTGTGTGTGTGTGGCTCCTGCCTCCTCGGGTTATTGCTGGTCGTTGTCTTCTCGGTCTACAAGGGCTCCTGAGGTAGGGATCAAGGGCTTTGAGTGAAACAAGCGGGAATCCAGTGTGAGTGTTGCTGCTGAGAGCAAAACCTCTGGCATTCCAGCCTTGGCCCCAAAGCCCCCACTTTTGCCTAGAGAGGCCCCTGTGGATTCTTTGGTGCCTGCTGGATTCAGTGGTGGTTTTCTTGGAGATTCTGCATTCTCAATCTGTGGACCGTTCTGACATCCTCCCTCCTTCCAGCCATGGGAACCCTGTGACCCTCCTGGCCATGGGTGGCACTCCTGCTGTCTGTCACTGGTGAGCTCTCAGGGGGTGTTTGTGACTTCCCTAGTAGATGTTGTGTCAGGAGAGGAGAAGTGTTCTCCCCTGAATCACACTCCAGTCCTGGCCAGCTAAGCCAGAAGAAGTGGAAAAGGCTGTGGTGATATTGTGATCCCCAATATACTGTGAACACTAATAAACTTATCTAGGGTCAGAGAAGAGAACAGCCACTAGATATAGAGGCCAGAAAATGGTGGCACACACCCCTTTAATCCTATCACTTGGGAGGCAGAGATCCATCAGGATCTCTGTGAGTTTAAAGTCACACTGGAAACAGCCAGGCATGGTGACACACGCCTTTAATCCCAGGAAGTGATGGCAGAAAGCAGAAAGGTATGTAAGGCGTGAGGACCAGGAACTAGGGCTGGTTAAGCTTTTAGGCTTCTAGCAGCAGTTCAGCTGAGATCCATTTGGATGAGGACTCAGAGGCTTCCAGTCTGAGGAAACAGGATCAGCTGAGAAATTGTCGAGGTGAGGTTAGCTGTGGTTGGTTCTGTCTCTCTGATCTTTCAGAATTCACCCCAATACCTGGTTCCCGGTTTTGTTTTTATTAATAAGATTTTTTAAGATTCATGCTACAAAAGACTCTTTCTTAAAACAAGTTATTAGCATATATTAATTTGCACACTAGTGTTTTGTTATGACAGTTCCAAATATGTGCACAATGCACTCTAATCACTTGATGAAGTACTTTTTCCACAGAGTACTCTTCCTGTCCACCATTTCCACCTTCCCCTGCTCCTTCCTTCCTGGTGAGATTTCCGGTACCCTCAGAGTAGATGGCTGGGGAAGACCTGAATGAAATAGAATTCTCCATGTGTTTATTGTGTGTGCCTCAGTAGAATCATTAGTTTTCCGTTTGTTGGGATCTTGGGTCTAAATGTCTTGAGTTTTGTTGGGGGAAAGGATAATGAGAAGAATGTGACTATTTCTGCTCCTAACTGTACCAAAGCAAGGTGTCGTTGCTGACATATTGTCACGTCCCAAGTGCTGAGAAAGGGCCTGAGAGGACACTGTCAGATCTTTGTGACTCATCTCAGTGACCAGCACCGCTATGGTTTTATCTGTTCCGTCAGCGCGGTTTGTGAACTGAAAGCTATTTTCTTCCCTCATTTGTCTATATGTCCAAGTAACTAATAGCTTATGAAAACAAAATAAAGTCAACGATAGCAAGCATTTATCAAATACTCATTCCAGATCAGGAACTGTGTGAATCACTGAATTCCTTACCGGCCCTGTGAAGTGGGGGTTAGTTAGCATCTCCATTTTGCAGGAGAGGAAGGCAGAGCTTAGAAGACATGAAGCCATCATTCAAGGTCACAGAGCAGGTGAGGAGGGTGCTAGGGATGCTGGGCAGTGTAACTCCAGCAAGGAAGAAGCCTTCAGGTTGTACCACAAGGCATCTCTTGCCTGACAGGTTTAATCTGACATCTGTCTTTTATAAACTCTGCACCATCCCCCGCCATTGGCTAGGGGGATCATTTTTCATCCAAACTTAAAAACTCACTGAATCGGGTAGATCCATCTCTTAACCAAGACCATCTGAGAGATTCAACATTTAGGCGGTTTCCCCACGTGTTCTGGTAAGAAATGTTTTCATTGATTGTGCTGGTTAGTTGTTTTTATGGTCAATGTGAGATAATCTAGATTCACCCAAGAAGAGAGAGCCTCAACTGAAGAATTGCCTTGATTAGATTGGCCTGTGGCTGTATCTGAAAGAGAGTGTCTTGATTGGTGATTGATGTGGGAGGGCTCAGCCCTCTGTGGGCAGTCCCATCCTTAGGCATGTGGGCTTAGACTGTATAAAGAAGATATCTGAGCATGAGCTGAACCAGAGAGAGAGAGAGAGAAAGAGAGAGCAAGCTGCCAAACAAAGCTTTTAATGAACAGTTGAAACACAAAGGTCTAGCCATAGGCACCGAATTCTGAAGGAAACCGTCTTACCTATTGGTGGGCTGTGTATTTGTGTTTAGGGGCTCTCAGAAGGAAACCCACTGAACACAGGAAATTTCCAGTGGTCCTTCCCCAGTTAAGAGAGACAGGCATATAGTGATGGGGCAGGTGCAGTGAGGGGGTTCTAGGGCAGGGCTTCTAGGAGGAGAGGAAAAGGATATTAGTGTTTGTAGTATGGTGTGGGGCTTCCGCCAGCACTCAACTCATTTACATCCATAAGGTCAGGACTACTCTCATGCCCCATGTCACCAATTGGGACCATAAACAGCATTACACCATCGAAGCATCCCAGAGCGAAGAGCAGGAATCTCACATCTCACCTTACCCGACCCACGGAATGTCCTCCAGTGCCATGGTCTAGAAGTGTTAGGCTGTGTCCAAAGATTCATTTTAGTTATTCTCACTTTCTGGTGGAGATGCTACTGCTCTGACCTAGCAGCCAGCCATGTGGTTTATTCTGCTCTTTTTACAGATAGCCATAGTGGCCAGTCTCAGAGCTGTCTGCAAATGAGTAACATCCCACGCAGTGCTCAGCCAAGCGTGGGGTGGGGGCGGCCTGCAAGAGTGAGTCTCCCAGGGTTACCATGGCTTTTGTCTGTCTGTCAATTACTCAGACAGTTCCTCATGGTGAAAGTTTATCTTTTTAGAAAATTGTTCATGGGTAACCAGTGACCAGAAAATCTTGGTGACATAAAACAGTCACATTTATTTACCTCTCGTACATCTGTGGACTCACTGTGGATTGACTGTTCTAGGCTTGGCTACAAGTTGACTTCAGGCCTGATTCACCTGTCTGTCTCCTGAAGTCAGTAAATTACCTCGGCTACAGTCTTCTCTTGCAGGAATCGATGTGGGCAAGCACATTCCAGCTTCTACTAATATTGCACTGGTATTGCAATTCACAGGGCTGAGCTTAGCAACAATAACAACAGGGAAGGTATCTATTGCTTGTCCAGTGGCAGGAAGGGAGTAGCAAAGCCCGAAAGCAGCAGATCATCTAGATGACTGTGCACCATCTCTTCTTAATATCTGCCTTGGTGAAGGCTATCCCACAGTCTGACGGTTTTAGCGATAGTAACAGACAGTGTTTGGAATCATGGGCTATTTCTTCTGAGCGATCCTCTCTCCTCCTAACAAGAGTCATCCAACAACTCCTCTGCAAATCCTAAGGTCTTACACTAGTGCCCTGTGGGTTCCAAGCTATGAATCACCAGCTGCAACTGCCTCCTGAGGTGAAACTCAGGTCTGGTGCAGGCAGAAATAGTGTGATAAAGGAATATAGCTCAGAAGAGGTGTGACCATGATAAATCTGAGCTCTCCACTCCTCTTGATTTGAACACAATCAAAATATCCATGATTATTTTTGCTGCTCAGTTGCCCAAAGTGTCACAGTGTGTTTGTATGTCTCTTAGTTAATACTGAGCGGATTAATTATAGAGGAATAAAAGTCATGGTGACTTAAATGTGTTAATCATCGGAACATTTGTCAGCTGTGATGTCTGATGCCCAATATAAAAGAATATAAATTGCGTAACATTGTTATTTAACTGTCTGTGATTGAGTTAGAAGTTAATTAGTACATATGCATCCCGGGCTTGCCAAGAGTCTATCATTGGTTTAATGTAAAAGCAGAGAGATTGAGCAGGGTAGGGCACTATTTAGATGCATGACTACATGAATTCATTTTGTTCAGCTAATTCTGAAGGCCGATGTTTGGTAGTAATGATTATGCCATTTGTACAAGTCTTCTGCTACCACTTGGGAAAAAGTTGATAAGTAAATTGGAACATCATCAACCAGTAAGTTGATCTTGTATGATCATTACTAATCCCACTTCCTCATAATTTGGACTGACTGACCCTTCCAACAGTGTGCGTTTCTACTGAGGAGGGTGCTGGGCGTGGGAACAGTTGCACATGTTGCTTTCCTAACTTCCACACCACGTTTCAGCAGGGCTTCCCCCTGTCCTTAGTCAGGTCAATGAATTACAGGGTGGCAAAATCTTAGCCCTGATATCAGAGCTTGAGGTGTCTGTCTTCATGACACCAATTCTTCTATCTGTGTTTCAAGTGAGATATTCAACCTTGCTAGTATTCAGTTTAGCCTGGCTTGTCTATGGAAGTATTTTAGAAAAGCAAAGTATTATACATGCATTTATTTTTTTTAATCATTTTCAATGTTGTTAACATCTACAATTTCCCTTCAATTACTTGTTTAAAGGATACATTTACATCATTTTTGCTTCTCTTATGTTTGATGGTAATGTTAAAATGGGAAAGTCTGGGTATAGGTGGTAGTTTACTGATGTCAAAGCTTTTCCTTTTTGCACACTCCCTACTGATTTGCATTCAGTACTTGGCAGTAGTTGATTCTTACTTCAGTCTTGGATTATGTAATATGATGACATGAATACAACCTATCTCATGTCTAGTTGTGTGTGTGTGTGTGTGTGTGTGTGTGTGTGTAGGCCAAAGGACAAGCTTTGGGGTCTTGGCTTATGATTAGACTAGGACAATTGGACTGAGAATCCTAGGGATTTGTTTGCCTCTGCCTCCCCAGTGTGGGATTACAAGGGTTGTTGGGGAATATTATTTTAAGGTGTGTTACTTTTGTATTTTTGTGAGTCTAAAGTTTCATATCTAATTTACCTTTTATCATGATTAATTTCCTTAATATTATTAAGGAAAACTATAATTATAATTATATGGTCTTTAACTACATCAAAGGCCCCAGAAGGATATAATATTACCTGAGTTACCCCACTGTGTCATCTGCCCAGCCCCACAGGCAGGCATTTTAAAGTTGGTTCTCTTGATTTCTACTTGCCATTTGAATGAACTGTCATGTTCTTCTTGCGTAGCTGGTTTGCTCTGTGGTCAGCATTCGAGAAGATGGTTTCCTGTTCATGAGAAATGTGTTGTTTGGATTTGTCAACCCAAATTTGATCTCTGGGCTTAATTATTGAAAAAAAATAATTTTTTTCAAAAAACAAGCAAACAAAAACAAACATTAGAGTCTTTTCATCTTTAGTTTTTTACATCATTCATTTAGTGTGTGTGTGCATTTGAGTGTGCACTGCACGCATACCAAGGTACATGTGTGGAAGTCAGAGGAGCCAGCTCTTTGCTTCTACCATGTGGGCCCAGGATGTTGACCTCAGGTCATCAGACTTGGCTTCGAGTATTCCTACCTTCGGAGCCATCTCACTGGCTTACCAATGTTTTCATTGTAAGTTCCCTTCAGGTGACTCCTTTCTAGGATACGTGTGGGTCCACAAGTATGTGCTGAAGTCACAGGGGAGAGTGGCTTCTTCTTGTCATATCAACATCCCCTCAATGAATGAGGAAGACAGCCTCCTTTCTTTAGTAACTTAGAGTAATGACACTGGCAAGTATCCCTCCAATTAGTCTCTGTTACCTAATGAAGAGACAGAATGTGTACGTGAAAGAAAGGGAGAGGGAGAGGGAGAGGGAGAGGGAGAGGGAGAGGG
>CABHPQ010191126.1:0-27816 GCA_902168405.1 Peromyscus aztecus
AAAAAGAGGGATATACTGAAGTGGGGGAGCACTCCCCTAGTATCTGGCTTGCCTGAGGCTCTAGGTTCAACCTTCAGCTCCAGAAAAAAAAATAAATAAAAAGGGAGGAGTAGCAAGCGATCCTGAATGCATGATGAGAAAACACATCAACCTGGCATTGTTTCAGGATAAGTCCAAGAACTGACAGTGTGTGGTCAGCTACCTATGGATGGTGGCAAGTTCTCGTCTACTCATCACAAAAGTTCAAGCAAAAGTAAACCTTTGGAATATGGGGAGGTCTTAAGGTCTTTAGGGACCTGCTCTTGAAGTAGATGATGAGACCTTGCCTCCTTCGCTCCCACTGTTTTGTACCTGGCTATGAGGTGAGTGGTTTTGCTCTGTCATGCACCCCCACCACAATATGCTACCTCAGCCATCATGAAAAGTCAACTACATCCCTTTTTAAGCTGATTTATCTTAGGCATTTGGTATAGATGTAGAAAGTTAGCAGATGCCTTTGAACTCCTTCATGGATGTGATAGGCTCCAGAGCCTACTGTACATCTGAGATAGGTCCCAATGTATAATCCACAGGAATAGTACAAAAGGAGACTATAAGCTCCTCATTTAAGAACTAGAAGATTCTGTAATAGAAAACATTATCTTTTCCCTAGCTCCATTTTCTACCTATAATGATGACTTTTAATCTGTTATTTAATGTTGTACCCCCTCAGGCATGAGATGTTTGCGACAACCAGCTTGGGACCTAGGTTGTCACTTGGTAGGTATGGCCTACCAACTTCTAGAATATCCTCCATCAGCCACTAGACCAATATGGTGTGCCTGGTCAGGGTTGTATCAGTCTTTCCTGCTGCCGCTGTAACAAGATCCCTGAGGCTGGGTACTTTATAAAGAGAAGACGTTTATTTAGATTACAGTTTTGGATATTGAAAGTCTAAGATGGGCAGTCTCATGCTGTAGAATCAATCCTCTTGTACACTGTTAAGATTTGTCACTCAAATTGGTTTAATAAAACACTGATTGGCCAGTAGCCAGGCAGGAAATACAGGTGGGGTGACCAAACTAAGGATGATGAGTAGGAGAAGAGCAGAGTCAGGAGTTGCCAGACAGATGCAGAGGGAGCAGGAGATGAACGTGTCACGCTAAGAAAGGTACCACTACTTGGCAAAGCATAAATAGAAATATGGTTTAATTTAAATGTAAGAATTAGTAACAAGCTCCTGTGCCTTGAAAGCTGATTAATTATTGGCACCCACACTTTGATTAATAGAGAAAGGTAAGGATAGGCGTGACTCACCTCTTGTTAGGAATTCACATACCTGCCCAGTAAGCAACCCGAGCCTTCATGGAGCTCTGAAAGGATTCTGTCCTCTTTAAATGGAGACTCAAGGCCCAGGAGATATGGGTGGCCAAATGTGTTTCCCAGAGGCCTCAGGGAGAGAACATGACAGTTCCATTGTCTGCTCTCTGTGTGATCTCACACCTGTCACCTGATCTCCTGTTTCTCATTTTAAGAACAGAGTGGATTAGCTCATCACTAGGGGCTCCTTTTAGCTAAAAACTGTAAGATTTTGTAACAAAGCCACCATCTGCCTTTTCTTCAGTGGCCTCCGGTTCTGGGGACAGAGGCTTGCCTGGGTCCCCCACGGCTCATTTTGCAGGGGAGCTTATAACCCGTTCCTCAGCTCCTTGGAGAGAGGAGATACCTAGTCTGAGCAAGGCCCTGGACACCCTTCCTGGGCTCTCAAGGGCAGGGATATGGTGAACCCAGGAGCAGCCAGGGCAGGTCTCTCCTGCCTTGACCCGTGCCTGCAGCGAGAAGCCTTGTAGTGCCCCATCATTGGAACGTGGTAGAGCGGGGATTCTCCCTGTGACAGAGACACAGAACCTGTCCAGGACCCCCATCCCAGCAGCTTTCTGGCTGACCTACGCTGCTTCTCTTGCCTCTGCCTCTGGCTATCTTTCTCTGCAACTCATTGCCAAGTTCATTATCGGTGCGACTCAAAGAAAGCCAGCAGTTAATAATATACTGAAGACGTGCCTTCGCACGAGCCTCTCCTCGGCTCCCTTTCACCCTCTGAAAAGACGCAATCATCCATGACTGTCATCACCAGCTCGGTGACTTTTGTGCCTGTAATTGGCACTTTTCTTTTAGACAATGAGGTAGAGCAGAAAATCTGCTCATTGAGGGGCCGGCAGCCTGTTCCCCTACTCTGGTTCTCATCCTATTTCAGTATGTGATCCGTCTGGGTCCTTTGTCCAACTCCATCGTCCAATCAAATGTCAGGGATGGGGCGGCTCTGGCACAGGCCTTCCCGCCGCAGATTCTGGATGCGCCCTGCCGCAGGCTGGTTCTCATGGAGACACTGAGAAGTAAGCATGTGCTCTCCCCAGGGCCCCCAGAAAGCTCTCAGAACTGGGGAGAAGACTGCAAACAGGATGTCTATCCCTGTGGAGCCCCCAAACTCCCGCTATGGCCAAAATGTCCTCAGTGGGGAGAGTAGCATGTTACCAGGAGCAGGGGCTTGTGAGACCTGGAAAGGAACAAGGGGGTTAACCAATGCAAGAGAGTTTCAATGTCATCGGTGGTGACAGGAGAGTTGTGGGACTCTTTGGAAAATGTACGGGTTGGAAGGCATCCGGCTGTGCCACCCACAGCGCTCTGAGCACACGAGGCACACTTGTTATCAGTGAGACATCAGAGTATGTGGGAGCAGGGTCTGGGGGGTCGGGGTGGCAGTTAGGTGATGTCAGTTATCTCCGTAATTCCTGGTGCTTTCCTCATAGTTCCAGGGCAGCTGCTGTAGCTACTGCTGATGGTTGCATGTGGGGGGGAGAGGAGACGCAGAGAGGGTCATAGTCATCGGGTCTATTCCTTTATAGCACACACGCATATGTATATACACACATACATACATGCACATATGCATAACACACACACAGAGAAAGAGACAGACAGAGACAGAGAGAGACAGAGACAGAGAGACAGAGAGAATGATAGAACTTTTGAAGAAGTCTTTCAGTCTAGATCTCCTAAAAGAAAACAGAACCGGGGTCTGTTTATGTCTCAGAATTCCAGCTTGGCTTCACAGCCTTCCCTACTGTTGAACTCACACGAAGCCATTTCTGCTTGTCTCACATTGATCTCGCTAGTTTGTTTATTTAGACTTTTTGGTGGCGAGCTGTGAGCAACTGAAGCCTCTCACCTTTTTTTTTAACTGTTTAAATTCCATTTGTTATTATTATGATTTGTGGGTGCGAGCATGCCACCGTGCAGTTGTAGAGGTCAGAGGATGACATTCGGGAGTCCGTTCTCTCTGAACTTAGATCATCAGACCTGAACAGCAAGGCCTTCTGTCCACTGAGCCATCTTGCTGGCCTTGAACATCCCACCTTCTTATCCGAAGGGATTGCCTGGTGCTGATTTCACCGTGTTTGAAATCCGTTCACGATGGTGCATGTGGCTTGCACTAGGGTGGTGTGTCTGTTGTCTCTCTGATGTACTGGCTAGAAGTCTGCTTTATTATTCTGGTCTCATTCCAGTACACTTCACAGCAGCCATTAAAAAGATATTCTTAGGTCTGCGCTTATAAAATTTTATTGTCTTCATCCCTTTATTATCCTCCATTTGGAGCTTGGAGTCTGAGGTGCAGCACTAGGTGTAGCCATACCTACCTGTTGGTACAAACCATAACAAATAAAATGGTGACCTTCTGGTGGCAGATTCAATTACTTCCCCAGGCCGTATATCTTCAATCAAAGACTGTTTGCAGTGGACTGTACTCTTTCCTGAATGACTATAACAAATTCTCAGCTTGGTTAAATAACTCACCCTGGTAAAGAACTGCCCGCTGCTGGAATTCTATTTAGGGACAAGTTTCCTTGAGTTTTCCCACCTTGATTTATCCCTCCCTCACTGCTAGTTTCCGTGGTCTAAAACTGGTCATTTCCACCTGCCATCCCCAGGCACTGAGTTCTTCCTCATAAACCCTGGCGCCTGGGCGCCACACGCGCAGATGCTATGATTCTTAGTCTCTTTGTTTCCTGCTTAGTCAGAGAGAGCGGCCTTTCTTGCTGCAGACCTACGGTGAGATCTTGTCTAATATTGCAGGAGCTCCGCTACCGTTGCGGACCACTTTACAGCCTTGTAGTTTGCCCATTTCTTGGGGAATTTAGTATTTCCTCCAAGTCGTGGGCTTTTTCTGTTGCTCCAGTCCTCACACGCATGTTAAGTCTGATGCCTTGTGGTTTCTCACTGCTACATGCAAAGCGCTTTCACACGTTCTAATCTGCATATTAATTTCACTGTGATACTGAACTGGTCCCTGCAGGATTGTGCCTCATTAAAGAACATTGTCACCCCATATGCTTTCTAAATTGATCATCCAAATATGGCGAACGCCCTGCCAATGCTGGTGGCTCAGAGCTGCAGACACTGTACTGTTGGAATTCTGCAAGTGAACAGAGAAAAGGAAAGCAAAACAGGGAGCTGACCCTTGTAGGTGTGCGTGCGTGTGCGTGTGTATGCGTGTGTGTGTGTGTGTGTGTGTGTGTGTGTGTGTATATATGTATGTGTGTGTGATGTATATGTGTGTTATGTATATGAGTGCGTGACATATATGTGTGTGTGTGTGCAGATGCATGTGTGTGTGTGTGTGTGTGTGTGTGTGTGTGTTCCACAGAATGCCTGTGTGCACGTGCATGTGGAGGCCAGAAGAGAACAACCTTGACTGTTGCTCTTCAGGCGTCATTACATTTATGTACTTGTGTGTGTGTGCATGCACATGAGTGTATGTGGAGGCCAGAGGACAACTTACAGGAGTTGGTTCTCTCCTTCCATTATATCTGTCCCAGAAATCGAACCCAGTTTGCCATGCTTGATGGCGAGTACCCTTTCCCACAGAGCTTGAACACATTGTTTTTTGTTTGTTTGTTTGTTTGAGATGGAGTCTCTCATTGGCCTGGGACTCACCAAGTAGGCTAGGCTAGCTAGGAGAGAGTCCCAGGGATCCACCTGTCTCTTCCTTCCCATTTCTAGCATTGTAAGTAGGTACTCCTATGCCTGTTTTTTATGTGAGTTCTGGGGATCAAACTCAGGTCCTCCTACTTACAAGGTAAGTACTGGGCTTCACCCCAGTCCAGCCCACCTTTTAGGCAAGGTTTTGATATGGAGACAAGGTTGGCTTGGAATTTACTATTTACCTCAGCCTATTCAAGAAGGTATTATGTAGTTCTGTGGTTTTGAACTCTCTGCCTCTTGCCTCTACCTTCCAAGTGCTGGGATTTCAGGTGACCACCACCAAACCTGGGTTCTGTTTCGCCTTTCTCCTTCTTCAAGATGGGAGTCTCCTATGTATCCCAGGCTAGCCTGGAACTGGCTGTGTATCTCAAGCCTGCCTTGGACCCGTGAGCCCCCTGCCTTAGCCTCCTGAGTCCTGGAATTGCAGGCATAACCCCAGCACACCCCCGCTGAGATTTGGTCGTTTATAAAGGAGGTTTTTGTGGTCCAATCCACCGGGTGTTTGGGTGGCTGAGGGTGGTCGTAATGGAAACAGCTGAGTGAGAAAATTAGAGATGGCGGGGTGGTGAGGGAGTGGACAGGGCAGAGTCCAGGCCCCCCCCCCCCCCCCCCCCCCCCCCCCGGCCTTTGCAGAGACTGGCTCTCATTTGAGGCCGATAGTTATTTTTGCTTAGCAGGGAAGCCATCCGGACACACAAGCCCAGCACAGAGATCCGGATCCTCTGAGAACAACCTCTCGTCAAGATCTGTGCTAGAGGATTCCCCCAGTTCCGTGCATGAGGTTCAGATGCCCGATGCCAGGAGCTCAGAGAGCACCGGAAGGCAGAGTAGAAATCCCTGCCTGCTGGTCTTCCCGTGGAGTCACCGAGTTTGCCGTCTAGAAGGGCTCTTGCAAGGAAGCTGTGGCTGAGAACCCGCCCCTCTGCCACCCTGCTCACAGACCACACAGGCCTTGCCTGATGGAACCACCTCATAATTCTGGAAGCATCCTTCTTCAGTGAGCGCAAAGCATGCATGCTTTAACTCCCGAGGGGCAGGGCCTTGTTTAGACAGTTAGAACTAGATGTCCACAGAAGCGTGAAGTAGCTCTCCCTGGACATTGAGCAGTGCGTGAAATCGTGAAGACGGGATGTAAGGAGTTTTCATGGTCTCTGTCTAGAATTGTTATACCTTTCTTCCTCCCCTCCTCCTCTTCTTTCTCTCTTCCTCCCTTCCTTCCTTCCTTCCTTCCTTCCTTCCTTCCTTCCTTCCTTCCTTCCTTCCTTCCTTTCTTCTTTTTTTCTTCCCTTTTTTACAAGAATGGATGGAAAGGACAGCCATTCATCTAACACAATTGGCACTTTGTATGGACATTTGCAAATAGGCCCCTCTTGGCCAGATAGGTGCCAGTGTGTGTTGACCTTAATTTCTTTACAATCACTCCATGTTAGCTTTCCTGGTGGGCCTCTACCCATGTCAGTCAGGAAGAATATCTCTTCATGGGCTCTTGCTATAGTGTGTCATTTTTTTCCCAGTGGTATTGGGGCTGGATGGATAGCAACAGTCCACAGCTTAGGGAGAAGGAAGGAAGAAGGGGGGAAGGCATTCACTCAGCACCTGTGACGAGCAGGAAGCACAAATGTCATCTTTCTTAACCTTTCCACACTTGGGAATGTGATGAGATTGTCCCCACTTTCCAGCATTGGAAACCGCTCCCATCAGGGACGGAGCTGGGTCCGCATGAACTCAAACCCCAAGTGATACCCAGAACCTTGGGCCGTCTAAGAAGGAAAGCTTTCAATTTAAGGTGAATGTGATTTTTTTTTTTTCATTTGCAAATACTAGTCAGGCATGTAAGTTGCTATCCCATCAAGAGGCATTTTCCTGGGAAAGTTCACAAGTTATGGCCTGCAAATCTGAAAACAACAACATCATCAATAAATCAAACTATGCAACACTCAGGCGAACTTTGAAGGTTTGTTCAAGGCTCCTTAGATCTGTCTGTGAATCTACCTTATTCCTTTTTTGTTGTTGTTTTCTCTCCTAATGCTGGGGATTGAACTGAGTGCCTTGCACATGCTAAGAAAACGCATTCTCCCCCCCACGGGGCCTCATTCCATTTCTTCATGTGGCAGAGAGTTCCGACAGCTATGCAGAAATGGAGTTACTCTGGGCCCAGCATGTTCAGAGCATGCAGGCCTGTAGCTCCTTCCTCAGAGCTCAGGTGTAGGAACAAAACCTTGCTGCCGGCCTTTCTATGTGTGCAAGGAAGAGGGGATGAGACCCAGACACCCAGAGACATAGCTTTCTCGTGGGTATGGGGAGGACCAAAGGTAGATTCTCTTGTCTTCAGGTCCCTGCCTGGACTTGCCACTCTTTGGGAGGCTGGCTTTCTCTGTCCCCATTCACTCCTCCTCTGCTCATCACACTACAGCACACATATGATTGTATCTAGAGCAAGCCACATGCTTGACTCTCAGCCCCCATTAGTTGATGCAAGCAATAACTAATTAGGGCACCAACAGTGCACTGAGTCACATTCAGGACAGATCGCCTCTGTTTTAATTGTGTAATTGGGCTAATTTAGAGGGACTAACCCTCAACTTTCAACTGTCACCTCTGGATCTGTCTTCCTCGTTCTTGAAGCACCACAAAGGGCCACAGGGATAGCAGGATCACTCCAAGAGCAGCCAAGTTTGACTGTCAGTGAAGGGTGGGCCCAATAGTCTACGGATGATGGGTCTGATGCTACTTGATGGGGCCGAGTGACGGGTGCCATATGGCCAAGCTGCCATCATTAATAACAGCAGCTGCGTTTGGAATGAAAAGGTGTCTCTGTGTGCCTTGAAGTAGGGGAGGGGATCGGAAACACATTCTGGCCTCCTTTGTGGGGATGGAGAAAGAAACAGAGTCCAAATGTGGCTTAACCCTTTCTTCCCCATGCTCGCCTGCCGAGACCGGAAGGTGGGTCCTTGCAGTCCAAACCCAGCTGTTTTCTTCTCTCCTTTGTGAATCTGTCAGGCAATTAAAGACACGCTTTGCACGGCTGTTTTACTGACTGGAAAGTGGGGTGTTGTAAGAACATTCTCAGGTCTATATTTATTTGATGAGCCAGGAAGGGCTGAATTGGTGATACGCCTGGAATCAGGATGAGGTGCGGTTCCTGTACTGAATTGTGGGCCTCTCTGAGTTTCTATCTACACAGGGCTCCTCCCTGTTAAGCACCACTGGGCTCAGGGAAAATAGCATTTTGGACTGTTGGCAGCCCTCAGAGCACGTTGGTCCAGCTGACGCTGGGATAAATGGACCACCCTATCCGGGAAAAGGAGTGGATCTCTGGTCATCCAGCCGGGAAGCAGGGATGTCATAAGAAGCCGTGTGCGGCACGAACAATGTGTGTGTGAGGAGGTGGGAGTTTCCTGCCAGAGATCCAGCTCCAGGCCCACCTGCATTGCCTTGGCAACGGTGATGGGGTAGAATTTATAGGCTCATTCCTACGTGAGCGCCTTGGGTCTTTTTAAATACCTGCTGGCTTTTTCTGCACACCCACTGCTCTGAATCACTGTGCAGGGCTCTGGGTGTCTCTCCCTCCCACTCGGAACCTTGGCAAGGCTCAGGGAATACAGAGGAGCTCAGGGGAACAGCCTTTCAACATTGCGCTTTGATCCCCGGACTGTTAATTTTAGAGTATAGATAGAAAATGTGACTTTGAAGGGTTGCTTTGGAACAGCCTAGTGAGGTGTAAGGGAGTCAGGACATCAGCACTTTCAGCTGTTTGATGGCACCGTCTTGGCTCAAATGGCCCCCTGTTCTATGTCCTCAGTCTCTCTAAAGAGGAGCACTGGGGTACCTGGCCTTAGAGTGTCTTCCGAGTGCCAGCATTTTGTGTGCCATTATCGGGCTTCTCCTTGGCTGTGCATGCCTGGTGTAAGAACACAGCACCTGTCCCACTTCACACTGCCAGAGCCTGCCAAGCCAAGCCAAGCAAGCTGCAGCATCAGCGCCAGCCAACAGGAGTCCAGAGCCAGGACTCAGCCAGGATTAAGTGCCAAAATCTTAAATAAGCTGAACCAGGCACTCAACTCCCAAATTACATTAAAAACAAAAAGAAAACCAAACTTAGATGTGAAGAACCAAATGTGTGCACTTTAAAAATAAAACAAGTCACTTTTTGGACTAGTGAGAACCAGAATTGGTTCCGTGTATTTTTGAAAGCGAACTTGAACACCAAAATATCCTCTGGACTGAATCAAACAGATATTCCCAACAGTTTTGGTCTCCAGTTAGAAACAGACAAGCAAGCAGGAAAATAGATAGAGAAAGAAAAAAAAAAGCCCTTGACATTTAGCATGAGACTCTGTTTAGGACTGAACCAGAAGAAGGATTTTTTTTTTTGTCCCATTTAGTCAAGCGATTCTTCTACAACCCAGTGGGAAAATACTGGTGACGTCCACTATTCAAATGACCGTGGATCTGCCACAGTTCACTGCTCAGTTGCTGGGTCACGAATTCCATATCTCCCCCACCTCTTCCCTGCATCTTATCTGCATGCAGTATTGTACAGGAGTGGGTTTCCTTGTCAGGTCTTTGGATATGGATACAGGGTACTTCATCACAGTCTCCCTGTTCTCCTTTCTTCTTGGCTTGTTTTCTTGTAGGTGTGTCTTCTTTTCCTAAATAGTCAGCCTTTTGTTTTTGTGTCCGCCATTCTTTTGAAACGTAGATTCTGCACAGGGAAAAATGGAGTGTGTTTCTGAGTCTGGCTTATTTTATCTAACACAATCATTTCTGGTTTCACTCATTGTCCTGCAAATAACATGGTTTTGTTTTTCTTTATGGCTGAATATACTCCTGTGTGTGTGTGTGTGTGTGTGTGTGTGTGATGTTTTCCTCTCCCGTTCTGTTGATGGACACCTAAGCTATTTTCATAAGTTAGGTATTATGAACAGTGGACAGTGAATGTGGGTGATGAGCTAGCTATCTCTACTGTATTATGGTGTAGAGTCTGTTGGGTCTGTACCCAGGAGCATCACACAGTCTCATTGCTCTACTAGTAACACCCACTATCTTTGAAGAGTTTAGATGACCACATCACTGATGTGTAATGGCCAGGACTTTTTGAAGGACTTCTTTTGTCCAAAGCTCGGATGACCTTTGCCACGGCTAGTCTGTCAGTGGGATTTGTCAGGCGATGGGACAGGCTGGCCCACAGGTTATGGGTTCATACCTTTGTGATCTAGGAGAAATGATCTATGAGAAGCATCTTTCGAATTAGCCAGTCTCCTCCTCTTCCTCTGTGATGACTGAGGGATCAAACAGGCATGCTCTGGAAAGGAAGCTGCAGAGACTCAGAGGCCAGTGGCTGGGCTGCTTGTGAGGTGCCTCTGTCAGGAAGATGTGGTATCTAGTGTTTCTTTGAGAATTTGTCCAATCTCTAATTTGCTTGGACTGTGGAGCCCCAGGATGGGGCTCTTGATCTTGGAACTCAATAAATTCCATAACCAGAAGAGACATCGTGTGAGAGTGGAGATGTACTTCTGTCCTGTCCCAGGGTCTGGCTTAGAAGCTGGCATGTGACCTAAGGTGGGTGTAACTTCAAAGTGACATCTTTTCTGCAGGATGCAGCTCTGGGCCAAGGCCTATCTAGACTGTCTCCCACAGACCTTTTCCCAGGACACCCACTCTTTCCTCATCACCTTGTTCCAAACAGGTGCCTTGGAATTTCCTGTGTCACAATCCTGCGGCAGGGGATCAGGGTCTGACTCTCCCTGCTGTGCCTCAGGACCTGGTGTGGAGTGTCACAGCTCTAAGCTCAAGAGCGCCATCATCCATGGGTGACCTTTGAGCTCAGTTTTTCTTCTCTTAAAGTTATTCACCGAATTTACGAAGTCACATTGGAAGCAGGAAGATGACTCAGTGTGTAGAGTGCTTACTCTACAAATACTAGGACCTTAGTTTAAATCCCCAACACTCATGTAAAAAGATGACCATGGCTATGTGTGCCTGTATCCTGAACACTGACGGGTGGATTGGGAGTGTTGGCTGGCCAGCCAGCCTACCTGAGACATGCTTCCAGGTTAGTGAGAGACCCTGTATCAAGGCAACACAGTGAGACATCAGTGTTCTCCTTTGGCTTCCATTTGTACATGCATGGGCATTCACACTTGTCTATTCAAGTGTGTGCAACACACACACACACATACACACACACACACACACACACACACACACACACGAGTCAGGTTATCTTCTGAGGCTTGTCAGGAAAAATATCATTTCCCACTCCCCTCACGGAGTGACACCTGCGTTTGAATATGTGCAGACTGTGGGTGCCTCTGTCTTTGTTCTCTGAACAATACAGTACACTAACTATTCACATTGCATCAACTGTACCCATGGTCTAGAAATGATTCTGAAGATTCTAGTAGGCTGCAGGCATATGCTACACCATTTTTATAGAGAATTTGAGTATCTGCAGATCCAAGGGCCACCCGGGAATTGATCCCGTGAGGTCACCAAGGTATAACAGCACTGTCCTTAACTGTATCATTTTTCCTTTTTCCTGGAGTAAATAATTGCCTTGAGTTTCACATGTGTGTATGTCTTTGCATGCAACGTTCTATGACATATCACTAAGTCAACCTCAGACTTTCAACACATTGGATAGTTCACTAATCTCATCTTTTAAAAAAAACTAACTCTCCTCTCATGTTTTTATTTTTGTAAGATAGGGAAAAAAATATTTTAGCCCTACCCCCAAAAGTTCCATGAGGCCAAATTCAGTTTTTAAGCTTTCTAGATCTGACTGGGAGTTGATCTAAATTCATATATTATTCTATTTAATGTTGAAATTAATTTTTTTTTCTCTACAAGCTTCTACAAGCCTCTAACAGCTCCTAAAACTTTCCGGGGTAAGACTTATCTGCAAAAATACTTGGGGGGAGGGGGGGGAGATAAGTACATACAAGTACAAAAGCAGATGAACCTGTCACTTCTCTCTCCCACACCCACTTCATCTTTTCATTCTTTAAAGCAGAGCTAACCCGAGAATTAAACTCTTTTATACTCCACAGCTGAAGGAGCGGCTGCCATTGTTGAAGACTGTCATGCTGCACAGGCGTTGGTTCCGAAAGTGAAATAAATGACTTGTGCCTCCACCTTAGCCTCTGTGTTCTGTCTATAGTGTACAGGAGCACCTTCAGAACCAGAACACTTGGTACCTGCATCAGAACCCTTTCCAAGTCAGGGTCAAAACTCCAGGAAGCAGTGTCCTGGAGAAACTCAACAGAATCCTAAAGACAGAAACCCAAGTCACAGACAAGCAAAAAAATACAGGAAGTCCACACCTGCGAAGTTGCTGTCTTTGCTACGAAGATCTATTTTTTTTCTCACTCTGAACAACCCATGTCTATAGGGAGCCAGGAACATGACTCCCCTTCTTCTTTGAAAGTCTTTTTAAAGAAGATGTATGTATTTATTTATTGTATATGGAGGGGTGTTTTGCCTGCATGTTAAACGGTGTTGGGTCCCGCTGGAGCTGGAGTTCCCGATGGTTGTGAGCCGCCATGTGAATGTTCTCTGCCAGCATGACCAGTGCTCTTAACTGCTGAGCCCTCATCTGCCCAGCCCCAGGAACGTCCTTCTTGTTAGCCAGGTCGTTTCTTCCCCCACATAGACAAGCCACCCAGATTTAAAACTGGCTTCTGACTAAGCTTTCCCTCTGCCCCTAAGTTCTCTCCTCCCTCTCTCCTTCCTGCTGCAGCTTTCATTCTCCCTCCCCCTCAGAGCCTGTTGTGTGTGTGTGTGTGTGTGTGTGTGTAAGTGTGTGTGAGTGTGTGTGTGTGAGTGTGTGAGAGAGTGAATGTGTGAGTGAGAATGTGTGAGTGTGAGAGTGAGTGTGAGAGTGTGAGTGTATGAGAGTGTGTGAGTGTGTGTGTATGAGAGTGAGTGTGTGTGAGTGTGTGAGAGTGTGTGAGTGAGTTGTGAGCTTGTGTGTGTGAGTGTGCATGTGTGTGCACATGTGAGTGTGTGAGTATATGTGAGTGTGCATGTGTGTGTGGGTGTTGTGTGTGTGTGCGCGCACGCGCGCGTACACATGCCTCTAATAAGACTCCTTGCCCTTCTGCTAGAGCTCATAACAGAACATTCAAAGCAAATCATTCAAGGATTTGGGTTAGAACAGAACAGCCAAGAACTTGTGAAATAACAGCTTTCCGCCTTCTCCATGAGTTTCCCAGGGTAACTGGTATAGGGAGGACTGATGAACCCGTGGTTGGCTTGAGCAATGCCATGGTTATCTGGGAAAGAAAAGGCTCATGAACTCATTGTCAAAGAGCCCCTTAATACACCTTTTTCTTTGCAGAAATGCAGAAATGCATTTCATGTTCATTTGCAGCACTGGCGGGGGGGGGGGGGGGGGGGGGGGGGGGGAAGGTGGGGAGGTGGCGTTTCCCTGATTCAAGTCTCAGCGGCCCCTCTCTGTGAGCCTCTCAGGATCTGTGCAGTGTTAGGGGTCCCGACTCTGCATGCGCTGAGGGCTTTTATCTCCGAAAGCCACTTGAGGCTGTTCGGGAGGCTTGATTAGAGGAAGGTGAGCCGTTGTCAAGGCAACCTCCTTTTGATTCATTCATAGAATGGGAGTTGGAATATTTAAGAAAGAGCCAGAAATAATGGCTGCACGAGAACAGCCCACACATATCCCTCCCAGGAAATGTGGGCAGCTAAAACAAAGAAAACAAAGATTTGAATGTGTACAGTCAGGCTTACCTGGTGTCTGCATTTTCTGCATATACCCTCACCCACCCCCAGCCTCACACCCCATTTCATACACACACACATTTGCATCAGTTTGGTGTGGGGAATATTTCAGTGTGTCACCTCGCTTTTTAATGCCATGAATCACAGCTTTGCTATGACAGTTTGCATGAAAAAAAAATTGGTGTAAGTTTCTTCTCTGAACTGACTTTTTACTAGATCTTTAAAATGTAAGATTTATTTATTTTTACTTGATGTATATGTGTGAATGCCTTCACGTAGATATGTGGACCACATGTGTGCTGGTGCTTGTCAGATCCCCTGGAACTGGAGTTAATGGCCATTGTGGGCTGCCAGATCTGAGTCCTGGGAACCGAACCCTGGTCCTCTGCAGGAGCAGCAACTACCCCTACCCACTGAGCTGTCTCTTCAATCCTACTTTACCAGATTTTAATCACCTCTGTCTGGTTCAGCCCTACCTGTGCTCTGTACCAACATCTTGCTTATTTATGCGTTTAGACATTCATTCAACAAATAGTGGTCTACTCCATGCCAGGCAAGTGCCCACATAGAGCTTAGGTCTGACTCTTGTTTGTTGTTGGATGCAGTTTGGTATCATGTACTTCCAGCACAGGCAGAATGAATGAGTTCCCAGGGGGATCCCCTCCCAATCCACCTTTACCCAGGCAGATCAATAGGGCTCAGACCCTTGGTTCTCCAGTGAAACATCTCTCACACCACCTTTGTTTCAAGCCAAGACTCTTTCTCAGGCAGGACCTTTGCCAGCTAGCCACTGACTGTTGGAAGAGCCCTCCTAATACATCACTGGCTCCCATCGTTAATTCATCGCATCTATCCTTGAAATTCTCATCAACACATTGTTCTTAGATACTGGTTTCCCAAGAACCTACAGTAGCTTAGACCTAAGCTACTCAGCTTGACTTTCAAAGTCTATAAAATCATATGTAGGCTCCAATGAAAATGCCTGATTTTATTCTCTTGTTCCAGCTGCCATTCCCAACAGCCTCGTTTCCTCAGAATGTGAAAAATGGGCTCTGGATGTACCTCCCAACTCGTAGTCATGTACAACAACCTGCTTATCATGACCGTTTCTTCTCCCCTTTGCCAATGTATTGCTGGCCCATAGCCATCACCAATAGCTGCCCTCCTATTTCCACTAGTCACTGGCCAAATGACCTGGTGGTGGGTTACTAGTTATTCAAATGAATGGAACATGTTCTAGTAGGAATACTTTTTAACCATTGGAAACCTTAGCAGCATAGAGAGAGCTGAGTTATCTCAGCACCTGTCCTATTGACAAGGGAACAGAATTAGAGACCCAGTATCAGCTGTGGAAATACTCTTTGGAGAGTCACTGGGTGACATCCATGAGCATCCAGCACAGATGTGTGGACATTTGGAGTCTGGGCTGTGACTTTCCAGAGAACATATGTATCTGCATGTCGAGCGTGTTAAATACCTTACACTTTTTCTCTCTCCACTGAAAGGAGCTCGCACCCACCTCAATGGATCCTACCTGAGGTTCAGATGAGTGTTTTGCCTTCTGGCACCTCTTCGGCAGTTATCTCTGGCGAACTAGGTTTCTAATGCCCTTTGACAATAATTAGAAATTTAATTAACATCTCTGTTCCGATCAGCGTCTTCTTTCTCATTACCTTTGGCTCGGCCTGCTTCTGAGTCAAGAGCTATTCCTGGGCCTTCCCATTCCAGCTATAAAGTACTGTTTATGCCTAATTTAGTCTGGCACATCTGTACAGATGGCCACCAATGGCTCCCCATTGACCACTGAATTAAGTCCACACTCTTTAGCTTGGTGTCAAGACCATCCACAAGGAGCCCAGACCACACTTCTTATTTTCTTTACTTCTTCTCACCTCCAGTGCAGGAATGGCAGCTTCTCAACAGCTTCTGGTTTTCCTGCCTTAGGAGCTTTGTTTCTGCCTCCTTCTGCTTGAACATCTGGGCCCATGGCATATGTCTACACCTGCTGAACTACCCCCTACCAGGAAGCCTTTCTGGAGGGCTCCTTTTCCACCAGATACGGGACTTATTCCCAATCACCAGGGCTGTATTTAGTGAGAATTCTTTTAGAGTTGCATGGAAACTCACACCTTTTCATAGTCTTATCTTGTATGAAAGTCATATAGTCACCCTTTTCTTTACCTCTCTGGATAATAGACTTCAGAGGCTTATATTATTTTATTTATGTGTCTGTATGTCAACAAGTGTGCTCACAGAGTCCAGATAAGGAGAATCAGATGTCCTGGACATGGAGACATAGGAAGTTCATGCATTGTCATATGTGTGTGCTGGGAACTAAACTTGGGTTCTTTACAACCGCACCAGGGGCTTTTAACTGCTGAGCCATCTCTCTAGTCCATGGATTAGAGAATATAAAAAAGGAAATGTCTTGCCTATCTTTGGATCATTTTGTTCTTAAACATCTCAACACCAATACCACCACTGTCGTAACCATCCTCTGTGTTCCCCCTTTGATCTAAGCACTGTGCTAGACACTTTAAACTGTAGTTTTTGTATTTATTAGGCCAGAGGAGGAAGTGGACTTACATAGAAGTTAGGAGACTTCTCTATATTCACAGCCAGGAGGCTCATGTTGGATTGTGCCTTGCACTTGGCTGGTAAATCTGGGTTGCTATTCTGATGCCTCACTGTGCCTTTGAGAATGGGGGCCAAGGTGGCCAGTGAGAATTATGACAGGTACGTCTGCACCTCTGGCTTGCACAAAGACTGACCCTCGGTGGCAACCTGTAACCCGTGAGGTTTTATCAAGTCTCCCGTGCTGATGACAGCTTTTAGTGTCCTGTCACCTTGGAGTTAAAACTAGCTTACCTATTACAATGTCCTTTGTTACTTGAGTTCTTCTCTGTCATAGATCTTTCTCTGGGATTGGTTCTTCACCACGTGATGAAGCTTCTAGCAATTTCTGACTGGAACTTAGAGGCCTCTTTCTGGAGCACCTTCACTTCTAGAACGACTTCTTTACCTTCTACCCTGGAACCATCCTGATCCATCATCTCCTAGTCACAACTCTCCAAAAGCCAGCAGGAAGTCAGAGGAGAAGTTCTTGACTCAGTTCAGGGATACTTGCTCGAGAATGTCTCTACCAAGGCCAATGTATGCATGAGAGCCTGAGAAGCGACACATGAGACAACAGGTTAGGTGGGTCACCTAGCGGCCAGAGAAAGCCTAGGGACTTGTGGAATGACTCAGCTCTAACAGGCCTGAGGGCCAGCTGGCCCAAACTGGTAATGAAAGCCTGAGCATAACATACTTCCTGAGAGCCAACCTGGGTCTGCCTTGACAACAGCATCTGAGTGGTGGCGTGAGATACCCTGGGCCAATGAGGGGGAGCCACATCACATCAACAGATGCCTCCCTGGGCAGGGTGGAGGGTATATAAGGCTTGCCCCTTCCTGAATAAACTGAGCTTGTTGTTCATGGCCTGACTTCCAGTATCTGTCATTGACACCGCACCTCCTAACCCCCTCCCCTGAGGGAGCTGTTAAGGACCAAGTGACAGGGACTGTGTTGGGGGTTATGCCGCTGTTGAAGGAGGATGGAATTTATGTCTGTTTGAATGATAGCCACATTTCTTTGTTCCACATCATCTCCTTGGTCTTCGTCTGTTTTCTGCCATGAGTATGACAGGAAATCATAGGCTGGATAGTTTGTAAACATTAATAGTTTATTTGCCTTATGGTTTTGGAAGCCCATTATCTGCTGAGGGACTTCATGCTGTATCACAATCAGGTCCAAGGGCATGCTGAGTACTCACAAGGTAGGGAGGAAGTGCTAGGCCACGCTTCCTCTATCAGGAAACTTCTCTGGTCCTGATGTCACTCTCACAATCATGACACTAACTTGTTCCTGAAGGCAGAGCCCCCATCACCACTTGAAGTCTGAATCTCTCAAAATCATTACATTGGCAATTAAATTTCAACATGAGGCCAGGTGAGATGGCTCAAAGGGTAAAATGCACTTACCACCAAACCTGATGGTCTGAGTTCAATTCTCAGAGCCCACATGATGGGAAGAGAGAACCAGCTCCCACAAGTTGTCTTCTGATCTCCATATGTGAGCTGTGGCACACACACACAAATAAACAAAATGTAACAAGATTAAAATTTCAACATGGTTTTCAGAGGAGAATTCAAACCATAGCATTCCTCACCGAGGTAAAAACATGCCTTCTCTGAAACTGAGAACTGAAGTTGTCGTTTGGTATAACCTGTGGGGCACATGACCTTTTAAAATCTCTGCGATTTTCCCAGTTCCCCAGTGGCTGACTAGTCTCAGGGCTGATTATGATTCAGCAACTGAGCAGACCTGAGTGCAGGGTCAGGAGTTCCTGCGGCAGCCTGCTTTGGGCTTCTCTGGATCTGCCTAGGGAAGACAAGGTAAGAATGTCCCTTTTTGAGTCAACTCTAGATTGGATTTAGGCCAAGATGTTCAGAGAATGGGAAAGCGTGGATCATCAGATCGTGACATTATTACTCCCTTCTCTTCTCTTTCTGGCATGCCTCATTACCCTTCTCACTTTCTATTTCCATTTCTCTTTGGTTTCATCTCCCATCCTTCCCTACAGTCTGCATCTCCGTTCTGCTCCCCACCATCACCACTTAGTGCCATCATCATTATTATGAAGCTGACTAATACTGAATGTGAGCCTCCAAAACAGTGAGCTCAGTAACCATTTCATTCATAAGTAGCCCGTCTCAGGCACGTTGTTATAGTAACTTTAAAGAAAACAGAGGCACCAAATGAGAAAAGTGTGGCCTCTCCCTTGAAGAAACTGTGCACAGACACCTGGCTGGGGAGAAAGGATGCAACAAAACCACAGGAGGATCAGAACAGACAGAGACTTCATTTCTTCTTCTCTCTCATGAGTACAGCCTCAGGATTCAAATATCCTTCTCCACCCAAACATGGGCAAGAAAGACTGGTGCTCCGCAGTGCCGTTTCCTGGCACCGGGGATGGATTTTGCATCATCTTAGAGGCTGGCTTCGAATTTTCATCTCATCTCTTTTTATCTTAAGAGAAGTATAACCGTGGCATGTGGATGGAAAGTCCCAAAAATGCAGGAAGTATTTTTAAAAAGAATCATCCATAAGTTCACATCACTGGAGACAGTCGCCTGCTAGCGTTTTGATGTGGGGCATCCTCCCAGGCGTTCCTCTCATGCATATTCTCAGCTTTGCATAATTGGGATTCTGCTATGTCTGCCGGCTCATGTTCTGCCTTCTCCACGCATGATTACGCCGCCAGTGTTTTCTCATATCATTGCAGAAGTATTTACAAATGTCATGTACTAAACTACGAAAGCACCATGATTCACTTAACTGTCCTGTTATTGACTGCTCAGATTGGTTTTACGTTTGTACCGTTATAAATAAAGCGATAAGGAGCTCTCAGGCACGTGTGTTTTGCTTCGAACATTGATATCTTCTTGGGAAGTGATTTCTAAAAGGGAACTTGCCAGACCGAAGACATGAAGTTTAAAGATCCTTGACTGCTTCCCCAAAGAATGAATTGAACCTCTACATACTTGCAGCAGCAGTAGGAATATATGATGTGTCTGTAAGAGAATCCTTGACAACATTGGTATTATGATTCTTTAAGACATTTGTTAATTTGAAAGGAGAAAGAGTAAGGTCCTGCAATATTAATGACTAATACTTTGATTACAATGAAGGGCCATTTATATTATTTTCTTTTAGCTGTCTGTATTTCTTTTTTTTTAACAAAATGTGATTTGCATCGTTTATGCATTTACTAAAATGTAATTTTTGAATTAAAATGGAATGATGACTTATACAGGTTTTTATTTAGAGATTTGAAGTCATTTATTTCCATTTGTTTACTTACGGATAACTAGTGAGTATGGCCACCCACCTGTCACTGTTGCCCCTAACTGGGAATAAGGTAGTGAAGGAAATAAGGTCCCCACTCTCAGGTGGAGTGGCGAGGAGAGGAGGGATGAATATGTAATGATGGTGGGTGCTAAGCAGAAATGGAAATCTAAGAAGGGGCTAGGGGGCACTGGGACAGCCATGTAAAACCAGATGGCTGAAGATGTCTTTACTCTGAGGACTTTCTGGAAGATCTAAGGGAAATTAGCAAGTGAGCCACCCAGGCCCATGGAGGAAGTGTCCCAGGTGGGGTGAGCAGTGCGTGCCAAGTCCTGAGGTAGAAACACAGCTGCCATGTCTGTAGCGGCCCCTAAGGCTGGCACACTCAGGGCAGATGAAGAACCAGGAGCAGTTGAACATGATGTCAGAGCGGTGAAAAGAGCCAGAAAATGAGGTTCCTTTTAGATGGCTCTGGGGTTTTGTCTTTGATACGCAGACGTCCATGGAAAGCCACTGGGAAGGTTGTTAGCCCCAACAGCCTAACGATGCATTAAAATAATCTCCGCATTTCAGTGGTTGTGAGAATAAACTCCCTTCCTCACTTAGGACTGTGTCCATCTACTGTGGTCATTCTCCTAGGAGCTGAAGATTGGGTTCTTGTCTACTTTGTTGCTTCCTCCCTCCACGATGGTGGCCAGTGCACACTCCTAGGACTAACCACAGAGAAAGAAGCAAAAGCCAGGCTAGCAAGCATGCCTGAGACCCTCACTCGTCTTACCATCTAGAGCAGTGGTCTTCAACCTTCCTAATGCTGTGACCCCTTAATACTGTTCCTTATGTCGTGGTGACCTCCCAACCATAAAACTATTTTTGTTGCTAGTTCATAACTGTGATTTTGCTACTGTTATGCATTGTAAGGTAAATATCTGACAGGCAGGCTAGCCAATGTGTGATCCCCCGATGGGTCGTGACCCACAGGCTGAGAACCACTGATCTAACAACTGTTGCTTGACCAAATCTGCCATGGATGAGGTAAGGAACCAATGTAACGTGCCATCTAAGTTCAGTAGTGAACAGCCCCAGGCCACCACACTGAAATGCAGCCAGTCTACACTTTTTTTTTTTTTTAGTACCTCTTTTTCTTTGTCCAGGTGCTGTATCCTGAACTTTCAAAACAAACAAACAAACAAACAAACAAACAAACAAACAAACAACATTTGAAGATGAGCCATTGTGATTGTGACTTTACACCTAGTGTGAAGTAATTCCCACTTGAAAGGGCACCTTAAAAAATTAGAGATCTTGTAAAAAATAAATAAAATAAATAAAAACATCACACACCAAAATTAACCAGATGCAAAGTCTATATGAGCATATGGTTCTTGGGAAATCTTAGCAAGAATCCTGCTAAGTCGGTTTAGTGAGAGAATGCCCACCCTTGAACTCTGATCATCCTGGACATGGTGAAATTCTTTCTCTCTCATCCTTGTTGTCTGGTCACTCTAGCCTGCCCTCAAGTCTGCTCATGAGGAGTCCTGCTGATCCTTGATGTCCTCTTGGCAATTTTCCAGCTCCCTCTCAGCTCTCAGCTCACTGGCCATGCTTCCCCAGTCATCTTTGTGGTATATGTAGTTAAAGCCTCTCTCCCCATTACACAGTCTTCACTCAATCACAGTAGTCTGAATAAAGCTTTCCATGATGCTTCAACAAGCACCATGCTTTTTTCTTAATAGAACTTTACATTACATTTTAGTCCCTCCAAGACTACTATCTTCTCATTAATTTTATTTTGACAAAGAAAAAAAAAACCCAGTAAGTTTTTAAAGTTATTTTCCCAGGTGAGCATTAGAACTGCCATGAGGGCTTGCAATATGGCTCAGTGGGTATTGGAGCTTGCCACCAAATCCAAGCAACCGAGTTCAGTTTCTAAACCTGTGTGGTAGAAGGAGAGAACTGAATCCTGTAAGTTGTCTTCTGCCTTCCATCCACACTCACTCCATGACATGCACATACCCACCCACTCCCCCCACAATAAACAAACAAACAAACAAACAAATAAATAAATAAATAAATGTTTGAAAAAAGGGAGAACTTCTTTGATAAGTTCCAAAACTAGATCCCTTGACAATTTAATTGCTCTTGAGAAAGAATGGCCAGTTTCATCTTGTACAGGCCACTGGTGTATTGAAGATGAATAGTCTAGGGCCGAGTGCTGACTGTGCAAGTCTGAGAACCTGGGTTTGAATTCCTGACACCCACATATAAAAGCCAGGCATAGTGGTGCATGTTATTTATTAAGTGGCACAATGTTATTCATTAAGTGGCACTGTTTACCATGTGAGAAAAGTCACGAGGTACAACAAAACCCATTATAAGAGTTTATTAAGGGAAGGAAACAGAAGGGATGTGCATAGGCCTATGGGAATGACCGTGCAGGAAGAGGGGGGAGGGATAAATGGGACCTGCTTTTATTGGTTCCCCACACACACATGTGCATATGGGCTTACGTAGCTAATTCATGCATGCGCATAGATTACGTGATCATGCTGTGCGCAAATTACGTGACCATGCTGTGTGCAAATTACGTGATCATGCTGTGTGCAAATTACGTGATCACACAACACACGAATTACGTAGGATATAAGGCCCTGGGATGACTAAGCATCTTGCCAACAGGACGATCCCTGGGACAGGCCAGCCAGTCTAGTCAACTCGATGAGCTCCAGGTTCAAGGACCTGTCTCAAAACATAAGGCAGAAGGACAGAGAGAGAGTTTAGTGGGTAAGAACATTTTCAGTACAAACTTGAGGATTAGATCCCAGCACCCATGTCAAAAACAACAGCAGAGAAACAAAACCTGGTGGTGGCTTCATATAAACCCCTACTGTGAGGGGTGGAAGTGGATGCTGAGGTTTGCTGGCTCTCAGCCTAGGTCCAGGTCCAGTGGGAAATGGTATCTCAAAGGAATTAAGCAGAGAATCACAGACCAGGGCATCCAAAGTCAGCGTCTGACCTATGCCTATTCACACATAGACACACATACGTACAAGTGCATATACCACACACACACACCTGCACACACACACACACTCATATGCTCACACACACTTATACACACACTCAAATGGTCACACATGTATACACCCTCACACGCACTAAAGATGAGCAGCCTGCTGGGAGGAGTGTAGACCTGTGTCCTAAGATTTTTAAAAATACATGTGGCAATGGAAACTAAGCAAATAGAGAAATCTAGAAGTAGTTATTTTGCTCTCCAGTCTTCCTTCTTTGTGCTGAATTATTAGATAGCAGGCCCTGTCCCTTCTCTAATGCCCCAGACATCCATCCTTTGTCTCTTTCTCTTCACTGCCAGGTCCCCCGCACACACAATCTAGGGAGGATGAGAAGAAGCCTAAACAAAGACGGCTCTAGCTTGTTTTACAGCACATCACTGGGAATAGCCAGGCAAGTGAAGGATGTTGCACTTGGTTCTTTGCAGTCTGTACCGTTCTGTCCCCCAGACAGGGCTTCCTCTAGAAGCCTTTCTCGTGAAGCTGGTGGGTCTCTTGGTTCTATTGTGGTCACATTTCCAGATGTTGAGAATTATCCTATTGTCAGTGGACATCTGGAACATGGCTCCCTAACAACGACGGCTCTGTCGATTGTTCTGCTGCGGAAAATGGAAGCTGTCCCCGGAGTGGAAGGCCAGTATGACTGTGACTGTCATTGTGAGCCTCTCCCTGGGGGTTGTTGCAACTGTCATGGTGGAGTCTGTGTCTTTTGTAGCTCCCTCCCATGCTGGGCAGAGGGACTGGGCTGTTTTTAGAAGACTTCTTGCTTCATTTTCATCCCTCTGCCTGTGCTGCCTTCCACCTCCAACCCCTGAGGACTGGTGTCTTCCCACACCCCACCCCCAACTTCCTCGGAATGCTAATGAAGTTTCCACTTTGCTCTTTGATAGCAGATCAGGACAGTGACTGTGGGCTGAGGTGGCATCTCATTTATCCAGAGATGCGAGGGTGCTGGAGCTTGCAATCCTTATTTGCCACTACAAGAAATATTTGAAAGGAGGGGAGAAGGGAAATGATTGCTGAGAACCTCGGGCTGATGAGCATGAGCAAGGGCTGCAGGGGACAGTGG
Source organism: Peromyscus aztecus (assembly GCA_902168405.1). NCBI lineage: Eukaryota > Metazoa > Chordata > Mammalia > Rodentia > Cricetidae > Peromyscus > Peromyscus aztecus. The sequence continues at coordinate 23,782 of CABHPQ010191126.1, forward strand.
GAAAGGCAGGCGCTAGCCATTTCCCATCCATTTCACCTTCCCTTCCTGAGTTTGAAGATCTATAAGAAAAGAGAGCACACCCATTATCTGTAACGGATGACAGATACCAATTTCCTATCACACCAAGGCCTCCCTCCTACATTAAATTCATCATCGTAAGTATTTTGCGTATGAAACTCAGAGGCATTAAGTATGTTCACAATTTTGCACACTCATTGTTATCATCCATCAACAGAACTTTTTATCATCCTCAACACAAACTCTGCACCTGTTAAATATTAACTCCACTTTTCTTCCACCCTCCAGCTCCCCATAACTCTGGTTCTACTTTATATTTCTATGTATTTTTCATATAATTATTCCATAGAAGTAGACTATCTAACAGTTACTCTTTTGGTGTCCTTTTGGCTTATTTCCCTTAGGATATTTTCAAGGTTTATCCATGCTAGAGAATGTCATATAGCATTCTAAAATATATGTATGTCTATTTTGTTTATCTGGTCCTCTACTGGACATTGAGTTGTTTTGACCTTTCGGCTACTGTGAACAACTCAACTGTGGATACTGGCATCTCTTGAGTCTCTTTCTTCATTGTTGGTACCGGTACCACCAAGTAGAATTGTTAGATCACAGAGTGATTCTGTGTTTAAGTTTCTGGGGCATTGCCAAAGTGTTTTCCATAGTAGCAGTACCATTTTAGCTCTCTGTGAGTGAGGTACAAAAGTCCCGGCCTCTTCACATCCTTGCCAACACATTGTCCCCCTTTGTATTTCCATTTTATTTTTTCATAATTCTGGTCTAATCTGCATAAAGTATCTCTCTACGTGGTTTTGATTTGTAGTCTTCTAATGGCCTGTGATAGGAAATATCTTTTCTTGGCTCCCAGGCCATTCATATTCTCTCTTTGGAGAAATGTCCATTCACATCTCATGCTTGCTTTTGAATTGGAATGTCTGGCTTTTTGAGTTATAAGAGACCTTCATATAGCCTGGATATTAATCCCTTATCGCTTATGGAATGTCTGCATATTTTCCCATTCTCCAGACTGACTCTTTTCATTGTCTAGATAACGCCCTTTGGTGCACAGGAATTGTTCATTTTGATAACATTTAATTGACTACTTTTTCTTTTGTTGCCATGCTTTTTGGGTCAAAACAAGAGATTATTGGTAAATGTAATGTTATGAAGTTGTAGCCTGTGTTTTCTTTTAGGATTTTTTTTTTTTTGTTTTTTGTTTTTTTTTTTGTGGAGAAGGGGTTCAGAAAGAGACTCACCAGATAGTCCAGGCTGGTCTTGAAATACAGCCTTAGCCTTTCCAGTGATGCCATTAGAGGACTGTACCATGATACCTTGCTTTCTTTCAGGAGGTTTATATTTTCAGTTCTATGGTCCATTTTGGGGTTAATTTTTGCCTATAGTCACAAAGAAAAGGCGAGTCTTATCCTTTTCATGTAGGTATCAAGTTTCCCCAATATCATTTATCGAAGACACTGTCCTTTCTCCTGTTGAATGGTTTCAGCATCTTTATAAAAAAAAATCAATTCACCATACATGTAACAATTTCAACTCAAGTTGTGAGCTTCAGTTGTCTTGCAGAAATGGGTCTCTGATGGTGTGCAAACAGTGCTACTGAACCAGAGTAGGCAGCATGTTTCCTTGGGTAAACATTGCTTTTTCATTCTACCCAACACTGGATTAAGAGATCTCTAACACACACTTGTCCATTTGCTTTTGATGTCTACTTACTGCAGTGCTCATTACATGGGTTCAAATCCTTTCTTGCCTCGCAGGGTAAGGAGTAACCTTTTTACTAAGTAATCATTAAACTGCCACACGAACGCTTAGGTGTGGGACTTTTGGAACCGTGTAGGGGAAAGAGGGATTGAGCATTTGAGATCTTGATTGCATGGGACTGCTGGGAGATGTAACGTCTATAATTGGCACCATGTGTCATTATTCCTTGGAGCATCTCTCAGGCATTTGAAAACCCATGTTTATCGTGCCTTACGTATTTCCAGTTACATTCTTGAATGCTATCCTATGTGACCCACATGACCGTTCTATGGAAGTAAGCCAGCTAAACAAATACTTACTAAATTAAAGACACAAGACTCAGTGCAGTTGAGGGATTATATCCAAAGCTCATAGCTGGGAGATGACCCCTGACTTGGGGGCTTTTATTTTATAAGAGCTACTGTTCTCATTTATTTCTAGGGATGGAGTACTGGCCGTCTTCTCATCCTGATCAAGGAAAGGTGAATGTCAAGAGATTTGATAAGGATGCACCCTAAGAAGACTGACATTTTTCTTAGTATATATTTCATTAAAAGCAACAGCCTAAGAACTACAAGAAAAAATATAACCATAAGAAGGAAAAGCTTTTAGTTCTAGAAATTTTCTAGTAGGAGAACCCTGGGTTTATAGGGAAGCAGTGGTTGGGTGGCCATGCTCAGGATGCATGCCACTTGTTCAAGGCAGAAGACTAGCCATTTAGAGCATCCCTCACATCTCCCAGATGAGCAGTCAAGGCTCCGGGAATGGAAGCAGCTTCCACATGATAAAGCTGCTGGATAAAGCCAGCCTGGTCCTTCTGGTTCTAACCCAAAGACCTGACCGGAGATCCATCCTCTTTCTTAGCTGTATTCTCTATCATCCTCATTTCTACAACACTGCCATATAGTCAGACACTCTGTCTTCTTGAATAAAGACTGTGAGCATAGACTTGCTCATCATTTTCCTGGAATTCTTTTCATAAAATGAATCAAAGTAAATTTGTGCAATAGAAAGAAAAACATCTCCACTTGACAGGCCATCTAATGTGATGAATTTCTATAATAACAACTCAAAATAGGAAAAAACACAAGAAAATATATTGTATTGATTAATTACTTTATTGATAAGTTGACTTTTATTATTCATTGGGAATTTTTTTATTAAGTGTTAATTTGTGCCTGGCATGGTGATCGGCACTGTGACTATCATGATGGGAAAAACTGAACATGGTCCCATGCTCAGTAAGCCTGTAGTCTGGTGGGAAATGCTGTTATCAACCAGGGAAGCTCATGAGTCAATGTACAATTGCTGCTCTGGTAAGCTGATGAGAAAGAAACATGAAGAGGTTGGCAGGGGAAGTCTTGCTGGGTTTGTAGACAGAGTCTTTCCTGGAAGATGGAATAGTCAAAGACAGAAGGAAACCTGGATAGTCGAAACCTGAGCAGAGGCTGCAAAGGGTGAAGACAGGAAACCACCCATTGGACCTAATGGCACAAGAATCATTGAGTGGGCTTGGCCCAACTCATCACCAGATGGGATGAATGGACAGAAGCAAGCGATATAAGGTAAGGCCCATGGTCTTGGTCTGTGCCTTAGGTCATGAAGCATGCCTTGTGATTTGTCTTGTGACCATTGCCAAATCTCTTCACCCTTCTCTACCTCAGTTTTCCTCATCAGCCCTGTGGCTTAATCGCCAGGGTGTATGAGAAATGTAAAGGCTTTGGAAACCCAAGTTTCAATTATTCTTCAGGGTCACCAAGCTCCAAGCATACCTTCACTCATGATAGGGTCATGTGAACCCACTTGAACCCACTGTTAGTTAAAAATATGATGAAGATAGGAATTTTTTAAGCCACTTCCGTTTTTTTTTTTGTTTTGTTTTGTTTTTGTTTGTTTTTTTTGCATAGCCTAGTTGCAAAGGACACTGAGAGCTGAGGCGTTTTTCTTTTCGTGATTGGCGTTTCCTGGGACTTGTGGTTCACTACCATTGCCCAGCACATTGCTAGCTCAGGGGATCAATTCAGTTGCGGGGACTCAGGAATATAGTAAGAGGCCCTGGGCTTAAAATCCAGTATAACCAGTCTTCATACACTTGTTGACACACTCCCACTCCCACATAACACTCACACACACACATACACACACACACACACACACACACACACACACATACACACACACACACTATGCAAAGTGAAATTTTCAGTGAATGGATATCACTTTGGTATCAGCCTGATATTAAATAATCCCAAGTTGAACCAT
>CABHPQ010191126.1:27916-52597 GCA_902168405.1 Peromyscus aztecus
TTTCCTGTTGGAGATGAGCCCTTCCTTGTGTCTCAAAGTCTTGGGTTTATTTTTGGTTCATTTTATAAGAGACTTGTATTCTCTTATATTCTCAATTTCAGAGAAACATCAAAAGACTTATGTTTCTGGGAACATAATGCTTTTACTTATAGTTAGGGACTGTATTGTGTGTGTGTGGGGGGGAGAGCTGGAGAGATGGCTCAGCAGTTAAGAGCACTGGCTGCTCTTCCAGAGGACCTGGGTTCAGTTCCCAGCACCTGCATGGCAGCTCATAGCTGCCTGTAACTCTAGTTTCAGGGGATGCAATATCTTCAACTAGTTTCTCTCTCTCTCTCTCTCTCTCTCTCTCTCTGTGTGTGTGTGTGTGTTTACTAGGGAGCAAACCTGGGGCCTTCTATTTGCTTCCCTGGCCCTCTACCATGGAGCTACACCCCAGTCCTGTTTGCCTTGTAATCATCACTATGTGTCCCAGAGAACATTTCCCTTCAACCGTGTACTGCAGAGCTGAGAGAAATAAATTTTAAATTTCCCAAGAAATTCTGGCAGTGTGACTCATTCCATTTATTTAATGGTAAATATGACAGGCCCTTTTTGATTTCTCTATTAATTTAACTTCCTAGGTTGCTGTCATGATGATTAATTGACTATCAAGACAGAAAAATGGCAACTGTGGACACTGGCCAGTTGTGTCACACCAGTCGGTTCTTTATGTGAAAGTCCTTGCTGATACTCCAGACCTTAGTGAACTCCCTTAGACTGGTCCTACTCTCCAGCACAATGGCTACAGAGATACTGTTGAATATGGAACAGATAAGCTCTGTTTTCCTTTTGAAAACTTGCCTTGGCTGTGAATCAGTTCTATGGGAAGTTGAGAGTCCTGTGAGAAGAACAGTCGGTAAACACAATGATATACTTGTCTCAGAGTGAGGGCTAGAGATCTGGTCAGGCTCAGGTCCTTAAAACCCCGTGGTGTCTGTTCAACGCTCAACTTCACTGTTGGTGTGAGAAGGTGATGGACACTGGAGCATAACACTCCATAGCATAACAGAGCTATGGAGTAGAGGCAGTCTCCATCCTTGATCACCACTTTGGGGGAGAGTCCCCAGCAGTGGCTCACCCATGAGCCAGAAATAGATCTTTGGTATTGAGTCATGGACACTTGTCTTAGTTGTTTGTCATAAGAGTTGACTGTGTGAGACACATCCCGGATGTAAAGTACGATGTGGGTTGTGCTCTAAGTGAAGTTGAGATGAAGTGTTATAAGGAGAGATTAAAGACTAATTAACTCTTAGGAAAGACAGAAAGATGGGATGACATTTAAGCCAAAACCCAATGAACAAAGAAGGGTGGGGAGAAAGTTTGAAAAAATGGCTCAGGGTAGGCAAAATCTATTGGCTATGGAAGCACATTCTGAGCTAGGGGTGTGTGGCAAAGTTTCTTGGGTGCATGTTAGGCAGAGGTTAGAAAAGATGCTGGAGAAGAGGAGACAAGTTTCATCCACGAAGCTACTGACATGGAGCTCCCAACCCTGGGGCTGCCCACGAGAAGCTAGCCACATTGTCCAATGACGAGCATGGGTTAGGAAGATACTCCGGCCAATGTGTGTCATACGGATAAAGAGGGTGGGGAGTGGAGGCTGGGGAGTTTCCAAGCAGAGTGCCCGGCGCTTTGGTTCCCTCTCCTCAGATAAGAGAAATGACTGTGGGAACAAAAGAAGGCAAACAGATGAAAGACTTATAGATGCTATAAGTCCTTGTTTAAAAAAATATTTAATAAATATACCGTCTAGGGGCGCACAAATTCTTGTACAAAGAAACTCAGACTTTTCAAGGTGGTAGTGAGGGTGAAGTTTACTAAATGACTTTGCCCTGTGTCCTTTCCTCTCACAAAAAGCTTTTTAAAATTCAGATATCTTACAACAATGAGTGTGTTTAGTAGATCTAGGACCAACTAGTGTGGGTATTCATCTTTATAGGACTGGGAGACCTGGTTGATTCATCTACAGGTCAGTTGGTCATGCCATTCAGTGGCTTCCTCCTGCCCTTGGGTGGAGAGAAGGTCAAGGAAGAGTGAGTGCTGCTTGGGAAGCCTGTCTGTGGCATCTATCAGGACAGATTTTAGGATCCATAAACACTGCAGGGAGATTGGGTGACATAGGTGCCTTAGGTGGGAAGGGGAATATGGATCTGCGCATGCCCGGTGACGCGGCAGACAGCAGTTCAGACAGCAGAAGGGATTCATCTTCCTGCTCATTGCACGTAGTCTTGATGTTATGGGTTCCCTCGTAAGTGAGGATATGGATTAGTGGTGAAATGAATCGGTAGTGAGGGCTGGATGGGAAAGAGTAAAGTTGGAGTTGCCTAAAATGTGGAGCTTGGGGCTCAGCGGTTAAGAGCACTGGTTGCCGTCCCAGAGGACCCGGGTTCAATTTCTAGCACCCGCATGGCAGCTCGCAACTCTCTGTGACTCAAGTCCTGGGAGAGCCATCACCCCTCTTCTGGCCTCCATGGGCACCAGGCTTAAAATTGGTACAAAGAGATACATACCTGCCAACAAAATACCCATACACATAAAAATAACAAAACAATATTTTAAAATGTGGACCTTGTCAGGCATTTATAGGAGAGTGAAATTGGTAGGAAGTTGGTATAACGGAGACAGAGGGACCTTCAAATGGAGATCCTGTCATCAGCCTAGGAATGGGAGGGACCGTGAAATTTCATCCAATCTATTCCTGAGCCTGTAAGCAGGATTGCAGTTCCAACAGTACCCAAGAGGAAGGTGTGTGCTCTTTGTAAACATATCCAGGTTTTGTTAACACGCTGCCTCCTGTAATCTACACTGCTGGCTTACCACCCCAGGGGAGGGTGTCTGTTGTTGTTCTGCTTTGGATTTGGTCTGATCCAGTTCCTTCCAGCTGCGGTATATTCTATTTCTTCCCTGTGGCTCAGTGGCTATAAAGAGACACCACCGGGCCACCCATACAGCATTCCTCTGTGGCAGACACAACGGCAGTTGTGAAATGCCACATGCATTAGAAGCAGGCATAGGTTGTCTGAGGGTGTCTGTGCAATGGGAACTGCAATTGAAACCGTAACGATCATGAACATTCTGCTCACATCAAGGAGCCGAAAGAGAGAATTAAGAAAATACTCTGAGGCCAGGGTGGTGTTGAAGGGCCAGCTTCCTGTTTTGACAAGCCTGCTAGAGCTATAAACACCTACTGGGCCACAGTGACGGTGCAGGGAGCCAGGAGCCGCGTGGGTGGGTGTGAGTTAGTGTCCTGCCTCACGTTGGACAGTACTGAGTGCTGGCCCGATAAATTTCTACCTAAGAACCTCAAGTCCACTTTCCCAGGCTGCGTCCTGGTTTCTGGAAGGGACAGTAGTAGTCTCTGCTAAGACAATAGTTAGTGAAGCTGTTTACATTGACTGGTGTGACTTGGTTATGGTCTAAGTAGGGTGACCTGGGCAGGGGTCAGGTGGGATGGGGGATGATAACAGAAAGGGACTCACTGTGACTTAATCCCACTTTGTTTTGTAGCAGCCTTTCATGCAATCACAATACCAGGAAAGAAATGTAGGAACACAGGTGTTCATCACTCTATTGCTGTGACCGAAACACCTGACAAACTAGGAAAGGGCAGGCTGTTTGGCTCATGGTTACAGTTTTTCTGGCCTCGTGTGCTTGGGTATGGTATCATGATGATAGGAGAACACAAGGGGAACATTTCTTCACTCCACTGTGGACAGGAAGTGGCAATAGAGGGCAGTACACTGAGTTCTGATCTGTTTTAAAGGCACATCCGTACTCACCAACTTCCTCTAGCCAGGCCCCTCCTTCCAGAGTTCCCACACCTTCTCAAAATAGTGTCACCCCCTGGAGTGCAAGCCTCCAAAACATGACTCCTGGAGGGACCTTTCATATTCGAACCATAACAGTACATGAGCTGGCGGCTCCGTTTTATAAATGAGGAAGCAAAGACTCCAACAGGTAGAGTCACACAGTGCCACAGTGGGGTGAGGGTTGCTAGAGACCCTTGGCTTAGAGTAAGAGAAACTGGTTAGGGAAAAGGGGGGACTGGGTCATTGGGAAAAGGGGGAATTGGGTCATTGGGAAAAGGGGGGACTGTGTCATTGGGAAAAGGGGGGTATTGGGTCATTGGGAAAAGTGGGAATTGGTTCATTGGGAAAAGGGGGGATTGGACCATCAGGGAAAGGGGGAATTGGGTCAAGGCCAAGGTCTCAGGCTGGGAAGACTGAAGGGGTTTCAAAAGGAAACAGAATCAGGTTCTTTTAAGATTTATTTATTTATTATGTATACAATGTTCTGTCTGCATGTATCCCTGCAGGTCAGAAGAGGGTGCCAGATCTCATTACAGGTGGTTGTGAGCCACCATGTGGTTGCTGGGAATTGAACTCAGGACCTTCGGAAGATCAGCAAATGCTCTTAATCTCTGAGCCACCTCTCCAGCCCCAGAATCAGGTTCTTAAAACCTGTAGAATATGATGTCTCTCCCCATTATTTTATCATGTATCTGTGCGTGGTGTATATTCATACATGTGTGTGTGTGTGTGTGTGTGTGTGTGTGTGTGTGTATGTGTGTGTGTGTGTACACATGTGTGTGAGCATGGCCCGAAGTTGATGCTCGGTGTCTTCCTTGATCATTCTTCCCTTTATTTATTGGCACACTGACCTTGCCAGTGTTGGCTAGTCTGACGAACCAGCCTGGCCTGGGGTTCCCGTCTCTATACCACAAGTGCCGGAGTTACAGATGGTTGGCTCACCTACTGGTTTTTAAGTGGGGTCCGAGGATCTGAACTCTGGTCCTCATGCTTGTCAGGCTAGCACTTAATCTACTGAGCCACCTCTCCAGTCCCAGAGAGTAGGGTTTCTTATTCTCTTCAACTCTGGGGCCTTTCAAGCCTGCTCATCCGTTTCTGTCTTTTCTCAATGACTTGCTCCCTCTACTAGCTGACTCTGGGCTCCGCGTGTCCTTTTGGTTAGTGAATGACAGGGTCCCTACACACCCATGATTATGTTCCGAGGAAACGTCTAGACTCAAAGTCTGAATGGCCTAGCTTGCTTTGGGTTTCTCCTCCGCCCCTGTTCCCCAATTCTCATCACCTCCATAAGGCCTACGGAGCAGATAATTCTGAAAAACAGCTGTGGTGGGGCAGATGAAGTGGCCGGCCTATTTACTGAATGACGGGGAGGAACAATGTCCCAGCTTACGCTTCGTTACTGCTCTACCTATAACCCGAGTCAGCACAAACTGAAACAGAAATTTGGAGCCAACACATCTTGCCTGGTAGGTTAGTGGTGACATTCACAGGCTCCACAGCTGGGTGAGATCGATGTTCCCTCGCCAACAGCTGCACAGCATCTTCCACACTTGAATTCTCTAAACCTTGCAACCAAGGTGTGTGGTGTGTCTCAGCCATGGGGGTCTAACTATCTGATTCTGATGGGCAACCAGGAGGAACAGCAAGAGCCTGTGTTGTACTGGGGGCCTCTGGGGTCTCCTTGGCAAACAACCTTCCTAGTGCTGTGACCCTTTAATACAGTTCCTCATGTTGTGTTGACCCCCAACCATAAAATCATTTTCATTGTGACTTCATAACTGTGTTTTTGCTACTGCTATGAATAGTAATGTAAACATTTTCGGAGATAGAGGTTTGACAAGGGGTCATGACCCACAGGTTGAGAAACACTGCCAGACCTGGTATGAGGATGTTTAGATAGGCAGGGTATCTCTCTAACTCGTTCTAAAAATTATATTTTTAATTACATTACCAGACCTCAGGTTTGCACATGGTGTCTCATACTCTCTCCATTATGGATAACTGTCTTCCTGCTCCATTGCCTCCCTTGTCCCCCACGGTGCCCCCCCCCCCCCCAAATCTCCATCCCCAGCATTTCTCCTCTCTGCAGGAATTTTATCTACGTTTACTATCCTCACTCTCTTAACAAAACCTCTCACAAAACCCCTCTCCTAGTTTCCTGGCTTCCATGGTTACTCCAAGTCAAACACAGGCAGCTGAAAATGCACAGTTAGGATCCACATAGGAGAGAGGACGTGTGGTGTTTGTCCTCCTGGGCCTGGCTTACTTCACACTGTGTTGTTGTTGTTGTTGTTGTTATTGTTATTATTGTTTTGTTGTTTTTCCAGTTTCATCCATTTGCCTGAAATTTTTATAATTTCATGTTCTTTACAGATGAATAAAACGTGATTGTGTGTATGTACCGCATTTCCAGTGTCCTTTCTTCAGCGGATGGACATCTAAACTAATCTCACATTCCAGCTATTGTGAACAGAACAGCGACAAACACGACGTGTGAGCATCTCTGTCGGGGACATAGAGTCCTTGGGGTACTTACCTAGAGAGTGCTGTGACTGGGATAGATGATAGGTCTATTTGTGATTTGGGGTTTTTTGTTTGTTTGTTTGTTTGTTTTGAGAAGCCTGAAGACCTTTCTGGGTTAGCCGTGCTAGCTCCCGCCCCCACCAGCAGTGCGTAAAGGATTCTCTTTGCCCACATCCACGGCAGCGTTTCTGTCAGGTGTATTTTTGATGATGCCATTTTGACTGGGATGAGACAGCATTTCAAATTAGTTTTAATCTGCATTTCTCCGAGGCTAAGACTATTTCAGGTGTAACTAACTGCTGTATGATTGGATTTGAGGCATGCTCCACAGGAGGGAACCCAGGCTTGGTTCTGCCAACCCATTTGAAGTGACATGGGTGGGGGAAGTCGTCGGCTCTAGTGGGAGCTAACCACTGTTGTGTAGTTAAATTGACACGGCATCAAACCATCTTCTAAATATCTATGTTTATATTCACAGACAAATGCCACTCTCAGCTTTAATCAAAATAGCCTATTTTTGTGGTGAACAGTGGTGAAGGCATAGACTCATGGCTACTCAAGGTTCTGAGAAGTGATGGCCGAAGGCCTGCCCCCGACCAGGACATCGATATCACTCGCTCTTCTATGTGGGGAGCATGATGAAGAGAAAGTATGTAAGAACCAGATGATAGGGAGAGGGGCTGGAAAATGCTATTGGAGCATGGCAGCCATTGCATCATGATGTCACAACTGTGGCTGTCTGCACCAGGCCTGCCCAAGACTGACTCTGTCACCAGTTTGTCATGGATGGGGATGAGGGTCACCGGGCCCTACCCTTCCCTGCTGAACTATTTGCTGTCAGCGGATTGTCGTCGTCGTCGTCGTCGTCGTCGTCGTCGTCGTCGTCGTTGTTTTTAGTTATGTATCTACAGGGAGCCCATCAAGCTCCAGTGGGTCGTTCCAAAAGCCAGGGTCACACAGATGGACTTGATTAAACTCAGCGGGCCACAGAATGAAGCAAAAACATGGTGAAGAGATTTTAGGGAGAAGCCGTGATCGACAGAAGTGGGAGAGACAAGAGACAAGGTATGAGAATAATGAGAATGTGTTATACACACACATGAAATTATCAAAGCCAAACATTCAGTATTTAAATAAAGAAAAAAGAAATCGGCAGTTAGTCTGCAGATAAGAAAGGCTGAAACTGTATTTCTAACTGGCCTAAAACTTTATACTTTAGCCCGGAGACGCCCAGCTGCCACACTTGGGTTTTGGTTTGCCAACTGTTTAGAGGGATGTGAGTGGTCCATTTATTGACCTCACCTAAGGTTATGATCTTGATATTATCCTAGCACCCACATCATTGAAATGAATAATGAGGACACTTTTGCTGTGATTCTGTAATCCTCTAAAATCCATCCATCTTGTGAGATCCGGGGATTCAAAGCCAAGGTAGGAAAAGGCTACTTAGCCCCATTTTATAGAAGGGGACACTGAGACCCTGATAGAGGAAAAGACTGGTGACAGCCATCTTCAGAGCTGGTGACAGACCCGGCACTGTGATGACGGTCCTTGCTTCTGCCTTGCTACTGCTGAGGTTGCATGTCTACCAGTCCTTCCCTTGTGTCTGAAAAGCAGCCACACAGCCATCTGGGAGCTGAGACTCCACTTGAGAAGGCGGCTAGCTGTCAGACCTTTTTTGTATGCCTCTGAGAGCTCGGAGTCAGTGACTTTTTCAGAACAACAGCAGAGACAGCCCAGCCTGCAGAGCTACAGGCTGAAGCCAGGCCTCACGTCCCTGCCTTGGCTCATCCACCCCCAAAGGGAACAGAAAACAATCCCCACAGTGACTCTGAGGCAGCTGAGAAACCTTTCTGCAGCCTTCATGCTCATCCATGGGACAGAGCACACAGCCATTCTCTCTGCCCACAGCCGAGCCCCACTGGGCACAGTCACAAGCGGCCATTCTCTCTGCCCACAGCTGACCCCTGCCTCACAGACTCACAAGGAGCCGGCTTCCAGTCCACAGCCCAACTTGCCGGGCACCACAGAGTCAGGTTTATGGCTCCCTTGTGAGACACAAATCCAGATGTTTACCAATTCCATTTCCCTAACACGAGCCTTTCTGGGTCTCCCCGGCACTCATAAATTACCTCTAGAATGTCACTGGCTTCAAAACTATTTCCCTTTCATTGGCTTTGGGGAATGCAAGGCAGTAGAGGAGCCTCATCTGCACCAATCCCTCAGCCCTTCTGGGGCACACTGAATGTTTTTAAAGCATGCTTTTATCTTAGTTCCTATCTCCTCAAGTTCTTAAGCACATGGCCTGTGGATTTATTAGCTGTGAGTGGAGCCTGCCCACAGGACCTGAGTTCTCTCTGTGGCTTTAGGAAAAGTCATTTGCCTTTTCCCAGGTCCCAAGGTGGCTCACCTGTGAAAGCTGAAGAATTGAAATAGTAAGGCCACAGTTACAGTTGGCATTTGGTCTAGCATGCAGTTTTGAATGGGGGTGACAGTCTTCTGAATTATAATATGAACAGCATGCCCTGGAATTGGATACCACACATCTGACAGCCATACAAAATGGTCCTGACAGTGGGGTCACTTGGTACCAGAATTCTAAGTGCTAATAACTTTGGTCAAACGTCCTCACCCTTGCCAGGGAAACCAAGGCTTTTGGAGGCATGACTCCTTAGAAAGTGGCTCCAGATCACACTCTTGTGTTTGACTCAGAATTCTGCTGCTGCAGCCGCAAGGCTTTGGGCAGTGCAATGGTCAGTGCCCCATTGGCCAAGTCATCACGACTCTTACCACTGAAATAATCCTTGCCTTCAGTCTGGCCCAACTGCCTGGCTCTGGTTCTTCTCCTGGCTGCAATGGGACATTTCCCACTCCAAAGGGACTTCCTGAATTTTAGGACCCTTTCTTTAGTTATTTGACTTGGGAAATTGGCTCCATCCTCTTTTGCTTTTTAAGACAGATTCCTATATAGTTCACACTAGCCTTGAACTCACCTTGAACTGTGCCACTGAAGATGACCTTGAATTCCCAACCTTCTGTTCCCATCTTCCAAGCACTGGGATGACAAGTGTATACTGCCAGAAATATTGTGAATCCCTCCTCATGAGCCTCATCACCAGCCTCCTCCGTAGCTGCCTAGCATCTTATCATGGGATAATGTTCATGTAGCATTTTGAATGGTGAACAAGGTACTGCCCATTCCTAAGTAGACAGAACACATCTAAAACATCTCTCAATGAACACATGTATCACAGCAATTGACCAAGGTGTCTGAATCCTAAAACTGGGCCAAGATCCACTGGGGGGATTTTTTTTTTCTTGTTTGGTGAGATTTCCAGACAGGATCCAGCCAAGACATTGCTTGGTCTCTTGTTCGAAGCTATTTTGAGTTTTTGTACATGTGGAGCTTATTCTTCCTATATTTAGCATTTATCCCAGCAGCCAGGGGTGTTTGGAAATGTTTTCAATTGACCAACTGTGGTGTGTTAGCAAACCCTTGCATGTGTTCTGCAAAGCATTAAAAACCCAACTGACTCCCTTTGCCAGAAGCGTCTGCAGCCCGAGATATGCTGACCACACCTTTTGCAAAACTTTGCCCGGTGAATGATCCTAGATCAGGACTAGGAGATCCCGGGGAAAGTGAAATGCTGATGATAACAAAGAACAGGCTCTTGAATGATTCTAACTGGAAGATGACAGCAGACCTTCAATTGGCTATCTCCCTGCTTCAGCCTCATTAGTTTTGGGGATTATAGACTTGTGTTATATCATGTCTAGTTAAGTATTTGGAATTTTCTATCAGAGCCCATCTGGCTTCCTAATGCCTAAGCACGTTCTTCAGCTTCCCATTACTGTAACAAAATACTGGAGATAATCAACTTACAAAGAAGAAAGGTTTATAGTTTTGGAGGTTCAGTCCATGGCCGGTTGGTCTTGTTGCTTTTGGACTTGAAGTGATGTACCACGTTGTGGCAGGAACTGTGTGGAGGAAGCCTCTTCACCTTGTGGTTGAGATGCTAAGAGAGAAAAAGAAGGAAGAGGCCAGGGGTCCAGTGTCATCTTCAAGAATACACCCATGTTGGCCTCCCCCTGGCTCTTGCCTATTACAGCTCACATCCTTTCCAAAGAGCAGTAAGCTGGGCACCAAGGCCTTAATACATGGTTGTGTGGACGAGAATTCCTGGAAAGAAGCTAAGTCAGAGACAGATGGACTGATTAGAACTTCGGTGATGTGCAGAGGTTGAGATGTTTACCAGTCCAGAGCCTAACTCCTGCCCCTGGCTGGCTTTAGCTCCCTGAACAGCCATTCCTTACCCACCTCTATGTCAGAACTAACATCCTATGACTAATAGATAAAAACCTTTTGGAATCTATTAAGTTAGCAGATCCCCAGCTTCCTCCAGCCCCAAAGCTGAGAATGTTACCAGACAGCATCTGAGGCCCACAGGAGAGATTTCTCCATCTTCTTGTAATTGCCCCTCTGATGTGCCCACTAATATATTTTTAAAATTGCCTTGATTTATGACTTTCTTTGTTCTGTGACTATAAAACGCCACAAAACTGCTTCCATGTGGGAACATTGTATTTGAGGAAACTTAATGTATGTTCCCAGGCTGTGGTCACTCATGTTTGTTCCAGAATGAACTATTCGATTCCTTTGAGAGCAGAGCTATTCTTTCAATGACAGTTCTTTGGGGACGTTTAGGACACAAACTATAACGCTAAGCATGAACAACAACCCAAATCTCAGACTTCCACTCATCCTCCACTTCTTAATTAAAAAAAAAGATGTATTTATTTTTATGTGTATGGGTGTTTTGCCCACACAAATGTCAATGTACCATATGCATTGCCTGAGGATAAAGCTAGAAGAGGGTGCTGGATCTCCCTGGAACTGGAGTTACAGAGGGTTGTGAGCCACCATGTGGGAACTGGGAATTGAACCCAGGTCCTCTGGAAGAGCTCCCAGTGTGCTCTTAACCACTGAGCCATCTCTCCAGCCTCTCTCCCTTCATTTCTAATAGATCTAAGTGTTCTGATCCAGCATTGTTTCAGACCTAGGAGGGAAAAAGCAACGGCATGCTTGGGGAACCAGCAGCGCTCTGCCTGGCAAGGACACTTCCTGTTGTGCAAGAATGTCACCTGAAGCCCCCAATGTATCAAAAATTCAGTTCAAATTAAAGACTCTGAAAGCAGCAGATCGCCAAGTCCTTTTATTCCCCTTGTCAACCTGCAGCAAGAGATACAAAAGGAAACAGCTTCTCCTGCCCACAGATTCCTTCCTCCAGAACAGTCCAATTTTGTCTCTGGTGGAAGGACTTTTATTCTCAGTCTTTTGTACTATTTACTTCGGGAGTTTCTGTTCAATTTTACTTTTATTTACTTTTCTACGCAAAGTTAAACATGTGGCTTGAAATATGAGGAAAACTCTACCACTGAGGTAAAGGAGGCCACCGTCTTGGTTTCATGACCAAGCCAAATGGGTTCTGGGCCCAGTTCTCTGTTGTCACTCTTGGCAGGGGAAAATACACGTGCACTAAGTTAACAAGCATAATTAGGGTGATTAACCATTCCTTAGTTTATTTGTAAAAGATAATTATAGAGGAGAACTGAATTTGTAAGTTGCTGAAAGACCAAGTGAGGTATTAGCCAGTGATGTGACGGCTGGTTAGATGTGTATTTGTAGGTCTGTGGCGTACCTGTGTGTAGTGGATATCTACTACAAAATTAAACCAAGAAAATATTGCAGCGACTGTTACTATACTAAGGAGCATTATAATTATTATCTTCTTTCAGAGACAACTCAGCAAAACCAGTGCTTCTTCGTTCCCTTTAAAGCATTTATACACTTGAAATCTGATCCAAAAGGGTTGGAAAAAGAAGTACCAGGCTGCCCTTCCCTGTTCAGGCCCTTCCGGGAACCATACTCTTGTCGTTCATCAAAGAAGCATCTTTTTTTCAGTAGATGGAGGCTATTACAGAGATCTGCAACCGGCCAGGATGCCGAGAACAAGTGACCGTGGCGTGCCAGCCCCAGATGGGACATTGATGACACACCCTCAACATTTAATGTTGAGAGAATGCCAGGAGAGAGAGGCCAGAACCAGGACTTCTGTGAAACAGTGTCTCTTGGAGATGACAGGGGTGCTGTTCCCATGAAGTCTCAACAGTATGGCTGCCTGCAGAGGACCACAGCAGTTGACGTGCCCACGTGGATGGGGGGTTCACAAGTTCCCTCCACAGATGGAACATGACAGGCATCAATGGCTGCTGAGAGAGGGAGACTTGGTTTCCTCTAGAAATGAGCCCCTGGTGGGTTGTTTAATCCTAAATGGTCACCCATGAACACATGGACACTTGGGCACCACAAACTGAACTCAGTAGGGTGTGTGTGTGTGTGTGTGTGTGTGTGTGTGTGTGTGTGTGTGTAATTATAGAAGAGGTCATGAAGGCATTCAAGAGGCATGGTGGTCGGGACAGAGAAGGAAGTGAAGGAGGGCGAGGGAAGGATGGGACTTGTGTAGATACAGCACTCACGTTTGAAATTCTCAAAAATTGTAATTAAAACTTTTTTAAAAAATAAAAAAGTATATATAACAGGGAGAGGAAAAGGTCATATTAAATATATATGTGCCCTTACTATATAAATAACTCCAAACACCAATTGTAAACAGATAGATAAGTAAATGAAAAAAAGTCTTCAAAAGCTATGAACGGCTATTTCCCAAGTAGCCAACAAGTCTGTGAATGGATTATCTGTAAGCGCCTGAGCTTACTTACTGGGCCAGGGTCACCTGATAAGGTGTGAGGAGTGAAATCCGGCTAGGCGGAGGGTCCACAGCAACACTGAGGCTGTGGCAATTTTATTGCGAGCAGTCAGACTTTTTGTACCTTTTTTAGAAACAGATTATAATGGCAATTGCCAGCATCAATACAGTTTTAGCTGCCGGGATAGAATGACTTTACAGGGTGCAGAAGATTAATATCTAAGACCAACTGTCCTTTCAGGCTTCCATGCTTCCTTGACTACTAAGAGAACATTCAGAGAAGCACAAAGTGGCCCGAACGCTCCACTACCTGAGGGAGTGCGTCAGTCTCTCAGAAACTGGAGGGTACATCGTGCCCCAGGAAGCATGGACTCGAACCTAAAAAACCTATGATGCATGCCTCTCAAGGCAGCTAGGCCAGGCCAACTTCATGACTCCCTGAAGTTATCAATGACATGGAGGTAAATAAAGCTTATTTAACATTCCTTAGTTGATGCATATCATATTTGGTCTTCTTTATTTTAATTAATAGCCCAATAACATCACTGCATATGAGCTAAATATGTCTGCAAGACGAACACCTTGAAGGGGGACTGCTGAGCCAAAGTAAATAATTTTGTGATTTTGGGAACTATATGAAAAAAAAAAAAACACCATGATGCAGCTCATGTGGACTACTCTTTCTCCTGCAATGACTTCTTCACAATTTAAGGGGACGGCTGGCTTTGCAAGAAAGCCTGCCTAGAATGTCTCCCCTCACCAAGGGCAGACAGGGCAATTTTAACAAACTTCCTGGTACTTCTAAGTTGGCTCAGAGGCATTCCTTTAGCTTGGTCTGGATGCTGACACAGAGTCAAAGGAGGCGAGAAAGAACGTGGAAGGAGTTTTCACATCTTCCCGTTCTGGTGTCTGAGAGGAGAATCTGTGTACAAATTTGCTTGAAAAAAAAATAACCAAAACACCAAGTAAGCAAACAAGCAGCCTAAACAAATAAAAATGAGAACAACAACAGTAAACCGCCGAGGTTCATGGGGCACATTGTTTCTCTTCCTGTTTTCTTCCTAGCAAGCCATTCTGAACACTTCCACATGCCTTGAGGTCCACATTTCATCACCATCAGATCTCGGAGAACCTGCCTCCCAGTAGGTCTTCACTCTGCCCGTTCCTTCCCGCTTCAGTGACGACGTCATCTGTCACCATGGCCTTCAACCTGTTCTTGCTCTAGGGCAAGAGCACCTTCTGGGCTAGGAAGCAGCATGCAACGTTTTTCTACGTACAAACCTTCGGTGAGTTTGTGTGTGGGAAAGACGGATCAAGCGTGTGCCGCCCTGTTTCTTCTACGGAAAGCTGCGAAAATCCCCGGAGAACATGTGTAAGAGGGGCAGCGTGAAGATGTTGAGAATACCAAGCAGAGCAGGACAGGGCAAGTGTCTCACAGTGTCAGCGGCAACAGATGCAGGACGGCAGAAGAGGGGAGGGAACCCCAGAACCCTAGCTTACGGGATTTTTGGAATGTATGGGAAAAAAAAAAAAAGCACCAAAACTATTAGGACAGTCCCAGAGAAGAGGAAGGTCAAGAGAGAGATCTCCTGTCATTGCTGACTCCCCCCCTCAACCCCCACTCTTAATTTGATGCAAGAGAAATATCCTGCTCCTAGCTCTGGGTTCATTTTTAAATCATTAATAAAAATAAGCATGCTATTGCTTAACTTCCAAACAGTTAGGAATTCTTCACTCAAAATGATTTCTCTCACTGCATTTCTTCGGAAAGGGAATCTACTTTGTGAATGCAGAATAGGAGGAAAAAGGCAGGCAGGCAGGCAGGCAGGCAGGAAGGATCCAGTGAAGTTGAATGTCAACCGGCCCGACTGCGGTCTGCATATGCCTGGTCCTGGCTGTGATCCACGGCTTTTTAAGAAATCAGCAAGACTTTGAGTGCCCGTGAGCAGTGAGAAAAGAGATTTGCAAAACCTTTCTTGGGAGATGCTCAGAGAGCCCCGCTGGGTCTATCGGCAAAGGATTGCTGGGAATTAGCAAGCTAAATTCAACTGGAAGTTGAATTCAGTTTCTTGTTACTGTGTCAAGGTAATAGCAACTTAAGGAAGGAAGGAATGGTTCTTTTGGCTCACAGTTCAGGGAAACATAGTCCATCAAGACAGGGAAGCCATGGTGGTGAGGGCTGGAAGCAGATGATCACCTTGTGTCCACAGAAGCAGAGAGTAATGGATGTGGCTGCTCATCTCACGCTCTCCTTTTCCCTTAGTCTGAGACTCCAGCCCGTGAATCTGTGTTATTTACATTTAGGGTAAGTCTTTGCACCTCCATTAACTGGATCTAGAAAGCCCCTCACAGACATGCCCAATGGCTCTCCCCTCCCCCTAGCCCGTGCCGCGCCACCCCCCAGATGAGTCTGGATCCTTCGAGCTGCAGTGAGTATTAACCATCACAGCAGCTAAGAGGCAGGTGTACCTCCTTCGTTCCACTATTCCACTTGATAACTGGATGCTGGAAGGAAGGAGGCCTTTGATCATTTCAAGGAACAATGTCTACCAACTAGGAGAGCCACGTACACTAAAGGACTTTTCCGTAGCAGGTACCATAATCCTAACCATGACATTTGATTACACTTGGGGTAGTGACACCTGATTGCAAGGGAATAAATATCTCAGACACACTGTATATGGTGCCAGGTGTTCCAAACAAACCCGAAGGTATCTTCAAGAAAGACCCTTGGGAATAGTTAGAAGGAAAGAGTTTGGGGCACAGTGTTGCCCAGGGAATGTGACTGGGAAATGAAGCTAATTTGTGTGAATCTCCATAGACCTCAGCTCACACTTATTTGACTTTTTTTTTCCTGTTGCTCTTGGTAGCAGGGTCCACTGCTTTGTATTTCAAAGCCAGCTTAATGGCCAGGAGTACAGAAGGTCTTTCTCTCTCTCTCTCTCTCTCTCTCTCTCTCTCTCTCTCTCTCGATATTTGGCATCCTATCCTACTACAAATACTTTCATGAAATAATGTTGGCATGAAGTGATTAAGTATACCTCATGAATCTGTTTCTGGTTTTGGTTTTATGAGTCAGTTCCTTAATATGGGACTCATAAAAAAACACAGAGAAATTCCATCTTAAGAAGAAATATAACTGACTCTTCTCTCTACTCATCCCTCTGCCTTAAGAACCCAGGGATTAGATCCCAGAAGGCTCCGTGGTGTTTCTTAGCTTCCAACATTGAGCTTGCCCCATTAGCTGTGCCTTTTGTAGCCTGGTTTTATGAATTGCAATTTATGGGATCCCCTCTCTTTACGCTTTGTGAGTTATTTCCATTTAGTAAATTAATTTTGCAGCAAATTAATTTGACTCACACAGGAAGGCAATACATTACTGTTCCAGAGGTTTTTAGAGGGAATGGATGTCACACGCCCATGGGCTAAAGGACAGAAACATGGGGCAGGACGAAGCTTCAATTCTGACTTGCTTCAGAGAATCCCTTTGCTACAGATGAGATGGCACATTTGTAGGCAGCTGTATCATATGGATTCTTCCTTCAGTGACTGGGGACATAGGGGCCCAAACATGCAGAAGGTCCAACAGCACTTTGAGTTCTTTCCAATGTCTGAATGTGTTGTCAGGGTCAATGGGAGAGGCTCTGGTTCCTAAGATGGCCTTCTGACTGCCCTGGCCAGCATCAGTGGGTGACCCCTTCACTTTCTACAGTGGTCCATTAGAGGCTGGTGGGAGGCAGACATTTTCTTCCAGGTGGTGTCCCAGGATGCTCTTCTTTACGTGCATTCTTTTGCTTTTTGTGTTTGTCAGCTTTCTATGACAGTGAAATATCCGATCAAAAAGACTTAAAGGCAGATTGACTTCTGTCTCTTCATGGTTTCAGCCCATGCGTTGCTGGCTCCATTGTTTTGGGGCCTGTGGAGAGACAGAATATCATGGTGACGAGCAGGTGATAGAGAGCCACTGGCCTTATGATGGCCTCGAAGGAGGGAGGATGCTGGGAGGCCCTGCTGGTCAGAGATTGCATTCTACTATGGCCTGGCAGCTTTCTCTGAGCTCGGCAACATGATGACTCCCTCCCCTTGGTGGAAGGCATTCTGTACTCTACCTGACCTTATTTTGGAGCCAATTTGGAGCTGGTAGGTCTCTAAGCCTGGATGCCTGACTTATCACTAGTGTGACCCTGGAAGCAGTTCCCTGCATAAGTTTTCACACTGCTGCCCATGGTAATTAGACACTGTGCTTCCCCAGATGATAACTAAGACTTGTACTAGGAGCCTTATGATAGGAGTGTGCTGTTTAATGCAAATTAGATGATTCCCTAGCTACTGTCCCCAATCCTATATATCCCTTACACTCTGGAATAAAGCTGAGCTGATTCACTGAAGTCATATCCCGGAGGGCTATCTCCATCTTACTCACAGGCTGGATAAGGCCCTGCTTGCTGCTTCTGCCCCCTTTGCCCCTGTGGCCCTATGGCCAATGGACTGTGGGGGATGAGGGGACCCACAGGAGGGAGCACAGAAAGAGAATTTTTAAAGAATATTTTTTTGATGTATATGGGTGTTTGCCTTACATATATGTCTGTACATCCTGTCCATGCAGTGCCTGAGGAGCCGGAAGAGGACATCGGTCCCCTAGGGACTACGGTTAAATATGGTTGTGAGCCACTGTGTGGGTTCTGGGAAACAAATGGAGAGAGGGAGAGAGAGAGAGAGAGAGAGAGAGAGAGAGAGAGAGAGAGAGAGAGAGAGAGAGAGAGAGAATGTATTTTCACAAAGCCCCCTTTCCAAACCCATTAATTTATGAATCCACAAATGGGCTCCTCCTTTGATGAGGTCAAGGCTCCGTTAACATCACTCCTCTGGGGACCAGTCCTTTAATACATGAGCTTTGGGAGACATTTCATATACAACATCGTCTTCTGTCAATCACTTTGACAGCTCTAGGCCTTTCTGCCTGTTATTTTTCTCCAACCTGTGTTTTCTATCTTGGATGTATCTTTGAGTGCCATTCAGGCCCGGGGTCCACCTTGCTCTTTTTCTCACCCTTGCCTCCCTGTCAGCCCGCTTGAGCGTTTTCTAAACACTGGAAAATCGGTTCCTGTCATGTGGTCCAAACACTATGGGAGAATCAAGGAGTCCTCTTTATGGTTGAAGTCAACGGTGTGCAGGTAGTTTCATGATAAAAGCCAGCGAACTGACGGGATTTTGGCGTGTGTTATTATGTCTCATTGTAAGTGGCTCGTCTGTTAAGAGCGCTTGTTCTCGCAGAGGACCTGGTTCTGGTTCCCAGCACCCATGTGATGGCTAACAATCATCTGTAGCTCCAGTTCCAGGGAATCTTAGGTCATCTTCTGACCTCCGAGGGTACAGTGTGGTGCAAGTACAAACAGGCCAAACAATCACAGACATAAAATCTAAAAAGAAAACGGTCCCAAGTTCAGTGCACACTCCGTCACATACTCGTGATGCCAGGAGGTCCTAGTAGTTGGAAGGACATAGAATACAGAAAAATGATGCTTCCTCTCTGGAAATGGGTTTAAAGAACAGGCCTCACATCATCTCTACTGGCTTCCTAAGGACAGTTCAGACCCCCGCCGTCAGCTTCTAGTTTGGAAATGACTTCTACAAGCTCCTCTTTCAAATTGAGTAATCCTAGGACTCTTGAGTGTTAATCCCAACTTGGTCCTCATGCCAGGAAAGCAAATATCCCAGAGAAGGTCCCCCAAACACCTGTGTGTGTGTGGCTCCTGCCTCCTCGGGTTATTGCTGGTCATTGTCTTCTCGGTCTACAAGGGCTCCTGAGGTAGGGATCAAGGGCTTTGAGTGAAAGAAGCGGGAATCCAGTGTGAGTGTTGCTGCTGAAAGCAAAACCTCTGGCATTCCAGCCTTGGCCCCAAAGCCCCCACTTTTGCCTAGAGAGGCCCCTGTGGATTCTTTGGCGCCTGCTGGATTCAGTGGTGGTTTTCTTGGAGAGTCTGCATTCTCAACCTGTGGACCGTTCTGACATCCTCCCTCCTTCCAGCCATGGGAACCCTGTGACCCTCCTGGCCATGGGTGGCACTCCTGCTGTCTGTCACTGGTGAGCTCTCAGGGGGTGTTTGTGACTTCCTTAGTAGATGTTGTGTCAGGAGAGGAGAAGTGTTCTCCCCTGAATCACACTCCAGTCCTGGCCAGCTAAGCCAGAAGAAGTGGAAAAGGCTGTGGTGATATTGTGATCCCCAATATACTGTGAACACTAATAAACTTATCTAGGGTCAGAGAAGAGAACAGCCACTAGATATAGAGGCCAGAAAATGGTGGCGCACACACCTTTAATCCTATCACTTGGGAGGCAGAGATCCATCAGGATCTCTGTGAGTTCAAAGCCACACTGGAAACAGCCAGGCATGGTGGCACACGCCTTTAATCCCAGGAAGTGATGGCAGAAAGCAGAAAGGTATGTAAGGTGTGAGGACCAGGAACTAGGGCTGGTTAAGCTTTTAGGCTTCTAGCAGCAGTTCAGCTGAGATCCATTTGGATGAGGACTCAGAGGCTTCCAGTCTGAGGAAACAGGATCAGCTGAGGAATTGGCGAGGTGAGGTTAGCTGTGGTTGGTTCTGTCTCTCTGATCTTTCAGAATTCACCCCAGTACCTGGTTCCCGGTTTTGTTTTTATTAATAAGATCTTTTAAGATTCATGCTACAAAAGACTCTTTCTTAAAACAAGTTATTAGCATATATTAATTTGCACAATAGTGTTTTGTCATGACAGTTCCAAATATGTGCACAATGCACTCTAATCACTTGATGAAGTACTTTTTCCACAGAGTACTCTTCCTGTCCACCATTTCCACCTTCCCCTGCTCCTTCCTTCCTGGTGAGATTTCCGGTACCCTCAGAGTAGATGGCTGGGGAAGACCTGAATGAAATAGAATTCTCCATGTGTTTATTGTGTATGCCTCAGTAGAATCATTAGTTTTCCGTTTGTTGGGATCTTGGGTCTAAATGTCTTGAGTTTTGTTGGGGGAAAGGATAATGAGAAGAATGTGACTATTTCTACTGCTAACTGTACCAAAGCAAGGTGTCGTTGCTGACATATTGTCACGTCCCAAGTGCTGAGAAAGGACCTGAGAGGACACTGTCAGATCTTTGTGACTCATCTCAGTGACCAGCACCACTATGGTTTTATCTGTTCCGTCAGCGCGGTTTGTGAACTGAAAGCTATTTTCTTCCCTCATTTGTCTATATGTCCAAGTAACTAATAGCTTATGAAAACAAAATAAAGTCAACGATAGCAAGCATTTATCAAATACTCATTCCAGATCAGGAACTGTGTGAGTCACTGAATTCCTTACCGGCCCTGTGAAGTGGGGGTTAGTTAGCATCTCCATTTTGCAGGAGAGGAAGGCAGAGCTTAGAAGACATGAAGCCATCATTCAAGGTCACAGAGCAGGTGAGGAGGGTGCTAGGGATGCTGCGCAGTGTAACTCCAGCAAGGAAGAAGCCTTCAGGTTGTACCACAAGGCATCTCTTGCCTGACAGGTTTAATCTGACATCTGTCTTTTATAAACTCTGCACCATCCCCCGCCATTGGCTAGGGGGATCATTTTTCATCCAAACTTAAAAACTCACTGAATCGGGTAGATCCATCTCTTAACCAAGACCATCTGAGAGATTCAACATTTAGGCGGTTTCCCCACGTGTTCTGGTAAGAAATGTTTTCATTGATTGTGCTGGTTAGTTGTTTTTATGGTCAATGTGAGATAATCTAGATTCACCCAAGAAGAGAGAGCCTCAACTGAAGAATTGCCTTGATTAGATTGGCCTGTGGCTGTATCTGAAAGAGAGTGTCTTGATTGGTGATTGATGTGGGAGGGCTCAGCCCTCTGTGGGCAGTCCCATCCTTAGGCATGTGGGCTTAGACTGTATAAAGAAGATATCTGAGCATGAGCTGAACCAGAGAGAGAGAGAGAAAGAGAGAGCAAGCTGCCAAACAAAGCTTTTAATGAACAGTTGAAACACAAAGGTCTAGCCATAGGCACCGAATTCTGAAGGAAACCGTCTTACCTATTGGTGGGCTGTGTATTTGTGTTTAGGGGCTCTCAGAAGGAAACCCACTGAACATAGGAAATTTCCAGTGGTCCTTCCCCAGTTAAGAGAGACAGGCATATAGTGATGGGGCAGGTGCAGTGAGGGGGTTCTAGGGCAGGGCTTCTAGGAGGAGAGGAAAAGGATATTAGTGTTTGTAGTATGGTGTGGGGCTTCCGCCAGCACTCAACTCATTCACATCCATAAGGTCAGGACTACTCTCATGCCCCATGTCACCAATTGGGACCATAAATAGCATTACACCATTGAAGCATCCCAGAGTGAAGAGCAGGAATCTCACATCTCACCTTACCCGACCCACGGAATGTCCTCCAGTGCCATGGTCTAGAAGTGTTAGGCTGTGTCCAAAGATTCATTTTAGTTATTCTCACTTTCTGGTGGAGATGCTACTGCTCTGACCTAGCAGCCAGCCATGTGGTTTATTCTGCTCTTTTTACAGATAGCCATAGTGGCCAGTCTCAGAGCTGTCTGCAAATGAGTAACATCCCACGCAGTGCTCAGCCAAGCGTGGGGTGGGGGCGGCCTGCAAGAGTGAGTCTCCCAGGGTTACCATGGCTTTTGTCTGTCTGTCAATTACTCAGACAGTTCCTCATGGTGAAAGTTTATCTTTTTAGAAAATTGTTCATGGGTAACCAGTGACCAGAAAATCTTGGTGACATAAAACAGTCACATTTATTTACCTCTCATACATCTGTGGACTCACTGTGGATTGACTGTTCTAGGCTTGGCTACAAGTTGACTTCAGGCCTGATTCACCTGTCTGTCTCCTGAAGTCAGTAAATTACCTCGGCTACAGTCTTCTCTTGCAGGAATCGATGTGGGCAAGCACATTCCAGCTTCTACTAATATTGCACTGGTATTGCAATTCACAGGGCTGAGCTTAGCAACAATAACAACAGGGAAGGTATCTATTGCTTGTCCAGTGCAGGAAGGGAGTAGCAAAGCCCGAAAGCAGCAGATCATCTAGATGACTGTGCACCATCTCTTCTTAATATCTGCCTTGGTGAAGGCTATCCCACAGTCTGACGGTTTTAGCGATAGTAACAGACAGTGTTTGGAATCATGGGCTATTTCTTCTGAGCGATCCTCTCTCCTCCTAACAAGAGTCATCCAACAACTCCTCTGCAAATCCTAAGGTCTTACACTAGTGCCCTGTGGGTTCCAAGCTATGAATCACCAGCTGCAACTGCCTCCTGAGGTGAAACTCAGGTCTGGTGCAGGCAGAAATAGTGTGATAAAGGAATATAGCTCAGAAGAGGTGTGACCATGATAAATCTGAGCTCTCCACTCCTCTTGATTTGAACACAATCAAAATATCCATGATTATTTTTGCTGCTCAGTTGCCCAAAGTGTCACAGTGTGTTTGTATGTCTCTTAGTTAATACTGAGCGGATTAATTATAGAGGAATAAAAGTCATGGTGACTTAAATGTGTTAATCATTGGAACATTTGTCAGCTGTGATGTCTGATGCCCAATATAAAAGAATATAAATTGCGTAACATTGTTATTTAACTGTCTGTGATTGAGTTAGAAGTTAATTAGTACATATGCATGCCGGGCTTGCCAAGAGTCTATCATTGGTTTAATGTAAAAGCAGAGAGATTGAACAGGGTAGAGCACTATTTAGATACATGACTACATGAATTCATTTTGTTCAGCTAATTCTGAAGGCCGATGTTTGGTAGTAATGATTATGCCATTTGTACAAGCCTTCCCCTACCACTTGGGAAAAAGTTGATAAGTAAATTGGAACATCATCAACCAGTAAGTTGATCTTGTATGATTCATTACTAATCCCATTTCCTCATAATTTGGACTGACTGACCCTTCCAACAGTGTGCGTTTCTACTGAGGAGGGTGCTGGGTGTGGGAACAGTTGCACATGTTGCTTTCCTAACTTCCACACCACGTTTCAGCAGGGCTTCCCCCTGTCCTCAGTCAGGTCAATGAATTACAGGGTGGCAAAATCTTAGCCCTGATATCAGAGCTTGAGGTGTCTGTCTTCATGACACCAATTCTTCTATCTGTGTTTCAAGTGAGATATTCAACCTTGCTAGTATTCAGTTTAGCCTGGCTTGTCTATGGAAGTATTTTAGAAAAGCAAAGTATTATACATGCATTTATTTTTTTTAATCATTTTCAATGTTGTTAACATCTACAATTTCCCTTCAATTACTTGTTTAAAGGATACATTTACATCATTTTTGCTTCTCTTATGTTTGATGGTAATGTTAAAATGGGAAAGTCTGGGTATAGGTGGTAGTTTACTGATGTCAAAGCTTTTCCTTTTTGCACACTCCCTACTGATTTGCATTCAGTACTTGGCAGTAGTTGATTCTTACTTCAGTCTTGGATTATGTAATATGATGACATGAATACAACCTATCTCATGTCTAGTTGTGTGTGTGTGTGTGTGTGTGTGTGTGTGTGTAGGCCAAAGGACAAGCTTTGGGGTCTTGGCTTATGATTAGACTAGGACAATTGGACTGAGAATCCTAGGGATTTGTTTGCCTCTGCCTCCCCAGTGTGGGATTACAAGGGTTGTTGGGGAATATTATTTTAAGGTGTGTTACTTTTGTATTTTTGTGAGTCTAAAGTTTCATATCTAATTTACCTTTTATCATGATTAATTTCCTTAATATTATTAAGGAAAACTATAATTATAATTATATGGTCTTTAACTACATCAAAGGCCCCAGAAGGATATAATATTACCTGAGTTACCCCACTGTGTCATCTGCCCAGCCCCACAGGCAGGCATTTTAAAGTTGGTTCTCTTGATTTCTACTTGCCATTTGAATGAACTGTCATGTTCTTGCGTAGCTGGTTTGCTCTGTGGTCAGCATTCGAGGAGATGGTTTCCTGTTCATGAGAAATGTGTTGTTTGGATTGTCAACCCAAATTTGATCTCTGGGCTTAATTATTGAAAAAAAATAATTTTTTTCAAAAAACAAGCAAACAAAAACAAACATTAGAGTCTTTTCATCTTTAGTTTTTTACATCATTCATTTAGTGTGTGTGTGCATTTGAGTGTGCACTGCACGCATACCAAGGTACATGTGTGGAAGTCAGAGGAGCCAGCTCTTTGCTTCTACCATGTGGGCCCAGGATGTTGACCTCAGGTCATCAGACTTGGCTTCGAGTATTCCTACCTTCGGAGCCATCTCACTGGCTTACCAATGTTTTCATTGTAAGTTCCCTTCAGGTGACTCCTTTCTAGGATACGTGTGGGTCCACAAGTATGTGCTGAAGTCACAGGGGAGAGTGGCTTCTTCTTGTCATATCAACATCCCCTCAATGAATGAGGAAGACAGCCTCCTTTCTTTAGTAACTTAGAGTAATGACACTGGCAAGTATCCCTCCAATTAGTCTCTGTTACCTAATGAAGAGACAGAATGTGTACGTGAAAGAAAGGGAGAGGGAGAGGGAGAGGGAGAGGGAGAGGGAGAGGG